>DWPT01006521.1:0-11395 GCA_018251895.1 Agathymus mariae mariae
GCATTAATAAATATTGTTTTCGTTCTTTCAATCCCGCCTGATGAGAAGTGGCGGTGTCTAAAAGGGACTAACTTAGTAAGAGCAAAGTCATTCTAACTCCTTACATAATAACAAATAAGAAACATCTTATTTTGATCAGCAAATTTTTAGGTTTTGGGACGTTTTATTTACGGCTTTGAGGTAGAAATTGTTTAAATGAGATATTGAGTCTGTAAACTTTATTACATAGCAAAAGACTAATTTATACCGAAATGTTCAGTTTGCCGATGTTCAATTAACTGCTTAACGATCGCAATTCGAAGATCAGCAAAACACTTGGAGAGAGCCTCGAATATTCTGCTAACACCAAACAACTTATAAAAATTAAGCTCGATACGTCGAAATTGAAATTATAAGTACTTTAGTTACACAAAGAAGCAGAAAAGTAGGTAGAATCACTCGTTCACAAGACGAGCGGACCATAAGTAATGCGTGCTAGCCATCGATTGTTGCCTAGAAAATTAAAGGTCGTACACATACAACTTTACAATGACGTGTTAAGTCTTTCAAATACAAAGTAATATTTGCTTTTATTTATTTATTTCATGTACACGTTAAACTTAAATTAAACACTTATCTAAAACTTTAGTACATAGGTACTGGTTATTCCAAAATGAAATTTCTTCCAGCAGACCTTGGATTTAAACAATAATAATAGAAACATTGCACGATTTGTAGACTGTTATAGTAATAATATTTCATCAGAATAGCTAAATAGGATTTTCCAGAAACTGCATTTCAGTTTTGTGTTGGGATTCGGAGTTTAAGTAGCTTGAGTAGTTTTGGAGATAAGACATGAGACTCGTCACATCTCAAATATTTTTAACCTTGCATTTTAAAAATAAAAAAATTATATTCGCATATTTCATTACCACCCCTTTACATTAATATGTCTAACCTTTTTCATCGACCAAATAGCCTTAGTTATGTATACGCTATTTTCAGTATAAGTCCAATATTAAGTCATCAAATTTTATAAGAATGCTAAATTCCAACCCTTTATTGATCTGTAAATTAGGAGAAAGTAGGTGTTTCTAATATAGATGCCAGCAAAAATCCACTCTTAATAGCAATATTCTACCGGATACAATATACTAGGTCTCAATGCGCTGTTCATCCACTAAGCTTTTCTCTACCGCTAATCATCATTATTCTCATTTCCGTTTCCACAGCGGTACATTCAAATAATCAAATTGCCGTCCGTCCGGGACGGCGGAGCTCACGGGAGCTCAGTAAGGTGCTTTTACTTTTCAGGTCACCGCTGGATATTCTTACTGAAATCACAACATACCGAACGTAAATAAGGTCAAATTTATTTAAAGCATTATTATTCAATCAATAATTGATCGACAAACGACGAATAACTAATGTTAATCAGAATTAAAGTAATATTTATTAAAATTGTAACTGACACACCATACACTATTTATTCCCAGCAACTATAAGGGTTAGCATATTAAGGTTTATCACTTTAGCACGAACTAGTGGGCAGAATATATAATTTAATTTAAAATTTTACATGTTAGTCCAAAGGATACGTAATAGAGATGTATGAATATGAAATTTCGGATCCAGATATGGATACGGATATATGAATAATATTTTACCGGTTTCGGTTACGGTTATGGATATGAAATTATTTCGGATTTTCCGATCGTTTCGGATAATTTCGGTTACGAATATTAGATGATTTTGGACTTATAAACATTATATATAATGAATTTTCAAGTAACTTTTAGACTTTCTAACTGAGTATTTATTATTTGGTTTATAATAATGGAAAAAACTTTAAAAAAAAAGTGCCTCAAGATGCTCAAAGTTCAGACAGCGAAAACCTGTCATAACGTGTTTCATTTAAACACTGCCCCTATCCGAAATTACTCGAAACTTTTTTTGGATTCCGATACGGCTCAGACATAACTTTATTTCGGATATCCGAAAGTTACGGTTACGGAGCTCCGCAACATTGATTACGTTACTCCGTTACATCCCTGATTCATAAGATAATTGATACCTGCTTATTGAAGGTCAAACTAGAGTGCCTCTGTAATCCAGCGGTGCTGTAATAATTGGTAATGACAGGCTCGCTGTAATTTCGTAATCAAAGGATACCTTGATTGGCATTATCATCTTAAATATAATTGTTCCGTATATAACCGCTCCCGAAATAACATAATATTGCATCATACGTTACCTATAATATTCCAGATTTTTTTCAGCACATTAACTTTGTGCGAAATTATAAAGCTAACAACCTAATAAATAAAATTCCATATCACAATGCTATTTGTCCATTGGGGTCGAAAGAGAGACAGTGTAAATGGTATCTTTAATATCATCACAACTGCTTAAAATAACGGTCGCGATGAATCTAACGGAAGCAATTATTCCGTAGGACGAAAAAAGCATGTAGTTTTGTCAAGATAATTATTATACCTTAAATACTGCTATCTTCTTTTGTGATTCTGATTTCACAATACACTGACGGCAAGGGACTAACTCTAGTACTGAAATGCTACGAATGAGCTACGTCGTAGCAGTCGACCGGCTCTCGTAGTTCGGGCGCGACTGGGACAAACCGTAGCGTTATGCAAGTGCGCGCGCATCTACTACACCCCCCACGTCGCCGTGAACCCAATATCAATCCTCAATTCTATTCCGAAATAAATCATCTACATCCCGTTTAAATTGACCTAACTGGACATTAAGGAACCTTGTAACAATGTTTTATTCAATGACGATTAAAGTATGAATATCGGCGAAATAAACCTGATCTAACCAAGCTAAAAATATTTATCTGATATTTCTGTAAACGCCCCGTATTGCACTCACGTTATCGGATTTTTTTTTATGTATCGGTTTCATTATGATACTATTTTTTACGATTATGCATATTGTATCCTGATATTTATTTCAACACGCATTGATCTTCGTAGTGACCAAAATAATACATAACCACTTATAGTTCATGATATCATGAAATTATCGGCCAATTCATGATACTTTGTGATATTGTCAGATATATAAGGTCGATCATAAAGTTACATTGGCTCATTATCCAATTCTAGCGTCATGAGTGCAAGAAATCATGACAGCGATAGACAAAGTAAATGCTACATATATAGTATACTAGTATATTTTTATTCAATTCTATTAATTGATTAATGATACTTTTGTAAGTCAAGTTGCAAACTGCGACTGGTTGCAGTTACTCCGTTATTCATCGATGTAGTACATACCGTGAGTACCTATTACGTATGATGTGGGAGTCTTCAAGAGAAGTGTGATGATTAGGCTTTTATAAGTAAATGCATTCAAGATCTTCAGCATCAATAATCAACACTTACCATCAGTTGATGTTGTTGTCAAGCATTAACTTACTTTATGTAAAAAACCCGTACCTGCATATCCAATAGAAGAGCTACATATTATGATAATAATTAGTAATGTGTTCTGCAGTTCGAGTATTTACTCATTGGATTATTTTCATAATTCATTTATTACAACTAATAATTTTCGCACTGCTGTCAGTTAACAACGACAGAAACAGGTTATGGCCGTACTTCACTGAGCTGATAATTAGCACTAAAGCATATTTGATATAAAGTTTGCATGATTCTTTTGTATGATCGATGATGATATTATTCAGAACATAAAGTGATAATAATTTCCGTTACTATTACTTTAATTTGTTGTACAGTTCCCTTAAGCTATTAATCAACAGTGAAACTATTAAAACTATCACTTTTTTTTTAATGTCTATAATATAATATCATGTTATTATGGCCGATTAATAATTATACCCTAGCCAAACTACCAAAGTAGTGGGCGTAAAAGACAAAAACTTTTCTTTGATTAATAATTATATATAAAATGACCAAAAACCAGTTGACGACGGTATTATAAATGAGATAACCTCCGCGCGCTCGTGAAAAGACAAGATAAAAACGGGCGTAAATTTATTTCGAGCCCGACTAAGGAACTTTGTCCGTTAGCGGTCGGAGAGCTCAGTGCACGCAGCCACATTTTGCTAAGTTTCACTTCCTAACAAGAATCACATTTCCACCCAGCTCAATACTATCATTTTCATGCTGGCATACAAAACACTGCATTAATAATTTACAACCAATGTATTTTGAATCAGAATACAAACACCGATTGTCTTACGACAGCGTCCATTCGCTTGAATAAAATATATTGTCCCGCTTAACCCCGTATATATTTTAGGTCCCGTGATTATTAATTTGTAACTGTTAAACTATGGTTAAAATTTGAGTTTCGAACAAATATAATGGGCCGCTATTGTGTGACATTAACGACGATGCTGGCACAGCCAAATTATTGAGCACAGACTAATAATTTGAAATTTAAATTAGACAGGGGCTTATTCAGGGGTCGAATCCGTTGTTGGCCATGTAATGAGAAGGTAAGAAAGAAAGCACTGGCTCTCAAGCCCCCAGCTGGGACCCGACGAGTCGTTTGGCGGCTGACTCAAACAGGAGGGTGGTAACTAGCCAGACATAAAACATGGAAAGATAATTATACTGGTAATAATATTAATAACTTAATAATAATACTTACAATATAATCCTTAAGCGAAGCTCTACCACCAAGCGTTAGTATGGCAGTTATGTTAAGGTGATAGCTTCTATTAGCTCGCGGTGTTTTTCTCGATAAACAGCGTTGGAATCATATTTTTGTGTATTTTTAGAACATCTTTAAAAAATAATATTATGCTTGCTAATTGTATTGCCATTATAGATAATATATGGTTTCATAAATTACGTATCGAAACTTATTGAAATTAAAATATTATCAAGTTCGAAAACAATGAATTAAATAGTAGAAATAAAACCATCCAATCAATGTTAGAACTATCTACAGACAGAACTAATAGTTCTGTCGTGTAACCTCTGTCGGTATAACAATTGTGAATCTTTTAAAAATAGGTACATCCCCTATGACTCAGTGACCCCTACCTAACGAGCGAAATATCAGAAGGCAAACATTTATTTTTGAGTCTTGTGTTTAAGTAGCCTGTGTGATGATGATATATGATATCCCTCACAAGGATATCAGTCTATTCGGGGTATACCTAATGTATATGAGCGTTTACTATTACTAAGCACCTATTAAGCTAAAAGTATCAGAAAACCATCCTCGATCTCGTTTTATTTTTTCCAAATAACTAAGTTGGTATATGAATAGTATACAGCATATAGGTACACACAAATCCATACACATGATATCTACTAATGTTAAATCTCACAGTTACTTAATAATAGCCTAATCTTGACATACGTATTGAGACGTGTCAGGGTTCACGAGTTCGATAAACGTAAAAATAACATTATTACACTGCCAACACATACTCCAACGTTAGTTAACACACACTGGCACACTCGCTGATCGCAGGTATTTCGCTCTTAGAGAAAACTCTTCGTTTCGTATTCGAAAACAGAATGAATCGCGGGCAGCTGGCCTACATTACTACGATACAACGAAGATATTATATATATTTATTATTGTTAAATAAGGCATTAATTTATTAATGTTTTGTTTATTAACGTTGATACAAAGAAATAAAATTAAATAGTTTTCTATCAGTTTATCAATAATCTGTTACAATTTTAAGTATTAGACTTTTTCCATCATTATGTTTATTGGAACAGAGGTAGAAAAAATGTAAAAAATACGTTTTCTGATATTTTTTTTCACTACGTTTCTTTTATAAATTTTTACTACTAATTAGATTCTATTGTTCACCTAAACTGAATTAACTCAGACATTAGGGCTTAGCGTAGACCTCTCTACGCGCTCTACCACGAGAACTTTGGTGTTTATTATAAATACCTAATTTGTAGAGAATATCATGCCCTAAAACTTTTAAAAACTCCAGAGTGACCTGCAGGATGTGAACCAACACGTTTGAATTACACTCACTTTATGGGTGTACATCTGCAATTATGCGGTATTTCGAGTACCTTTTTCACCTCATTTGTTTTTCTTAAATCCTTAGAGAGGTCAATGAATTTAAGTATCTCCTCATGGTAACAAAATAACATTTGCTAGAGAAGCGAGTCTCATATTAAACATCATCACTTTACTAAAGGTCGCCGCCAAGCCGTGACCTTATGTATATTATTATTATCTTTATGTATTAAGATGAAGATAATAATAAATTCATAATGTACCTGTCTATTAGAACCTTCCATAATTTCAATACTTACAGTACTAAATAATTCTATTTTCCAATAATAACAAGTAAATATAAGCAGAACATGATTCCTTACAGACTGAATATAATATGAGAATTATTTGCGAAGGTGGAAAAGTTCCCAAGCTAGAAATAAATTTAGCTCAAACCGCCCACGCATCCCCGCCCACGATAATCGTGTATAATAGCCGAACCATCTTACTGCTTTATTTTCACTCTCAAATAATTGAGTATAGCACAAATGCCATATTATCTTCTCAAAAAGTTATGAAAAATACTTCTTTTCAATTAAATTATATACGCATAAAAGCTTTATTTCATGAGATGAAGACCTTATTTTTTTAATTTTTTTAAACCACTGTTTCTTCTTGTGAGACTTGCGTTGTCAGTTCAGAATCGTCGTCTTGACACGGAGTAGATGCGTAAAAACTATTTAGCACAAGTGACCCGTCTCGATTAAACCAAAAAAAAAATAAGATCTAAATGAACATAAATTGACTCAAACTAATTTATATAATATACAAGATATATGGCTTATGTCTATCAACAATAATGTACATTTCAACGATAAAAGAATTTTTCAAATAGGTACCGTGATTCCGATTAGGTAACTTTTGTATACATAAAAATTTATAAAATTCGCTCTCTCTTTATTAGTATGGATTAAGTATCTAAATGAAATGGCTATAATCAAAGGTATTTCGCCAGTCATATTCCCTCGAAGGTTTTAGACGAACTTAAACCACCGGATAAAAGGGGGATCAAACACTCAAATCTCTGAATTACAGGTACGTCGATGAAATTTACCATTAACGTTCAACCACAATATCCGACCCCGTAATCTATATTTACTATTAACTCCTGGGAACATTAGTGGACAAATGTTATTTACTTTTAATGATATACCAAGAGGAATTTTACGTTATTTTTTGCAACATAAGTATGTAAAACACCTCAAGAAACAACTATGTCTGACATTCGTAATGAATTTGTATTTAAATTTAAATATTGCTTATCATCTTTATTAAAACCTATAATTGACCCACTGCTGGACTTGGGTCCCTGCTCACAATGAACCAGATTGAGACCATACTGCAAATTGCGAAACTTCATACACCTTTTGTAACATTACTGAGGACAACTCTGGCTCGTAGTTCTCGTTACAATGTTTTCTGTTATCGAAGTGAGATAATTAATTTGTAATATGCACATACTTTTTAATTTAAAGATGCACGCAGGATTCGAAATCGAGTCTCATTTGCAAGCGACTGACGTTCAAACCACTAGGCCACCACGACTTTCACAAACATTTGCTTAGACAAAAATTTACATATATACATATAACTAGGCAGCTTTGGGTCGATTTCGGAATTACACTTAGCCGATCTTGGGTTACTCGTAAGAGGGTTACTCGTACGAGGGTTACTCGTACGTTGGGCGTCTCTTCTTGTTAACAAAAAACCAAATTTTCCGCGAAGGGCCCCCCTATATTTATACCTCTTTTCGGGTTTTCTAGTACACTCTAAGCTTTTTTTTTTCAATTCAACATTAATTAGAAGACAATAGATCTATGACACAGGGTATACAAATCGATGCAAGGCTAGAGGCTTAAGGGCTAGAGTCGCCTTATATGCTTGAGTTACTTCTTACTCGTCACTCGTCGGTACTCTTCTTGATCGGTTTTATTTTTATTCGCACATCATTCATGAACTTTTGTATTTGTAACAGTATTTTAAATATAGATATTACATGTATGGTAAATTTACATATTACGTATACATGTAACGCAGACGTGTATCTAAAACATTTTATATAGATATATTATAACAAAAATTAGATATTTGCAAGATAGATGTTTTAATAATGCTTACGGGAACACAGAAAAACTATTCCATTACTATAAGATAAAAATCTTTCCCTAAAGTATTTTCTTTATCGTTCGGATTTGTAGACAATAAATAACGTAATTTCAGTTCACGGTACGGCACTCAACATCCATATCGCAAGAGCTTTGCAATGTGTAGAATTTTTAAGATACTCATTTCTCTTTGCCCTGAACGTTTCGCAAAGCGTCAAATCAAGGTACAGCGAAAACTTTGAAGATATACACACGGCCAGAGTATGAAGCACAAGTCCATTAAATCTCTCGAATAGATGTGACTCGAGATATGAACACAAGAAAAAACAAAATTCTGATTAAATTTGAAAATATAATTAAATCTCAAACTGTAGTAAAGTACTGAAGTCAATTTATCATGACCTGTGGAAACTGAAGGATTTAGGATTTTCATGAAGCTTCCCTGGTCCATTTTTCGAAGGATTTTAGGATCCCCAATGACTTGAAAATAGTGCAAAAACTGTGTGACGACCCTTTGTGTACTTAACACACATCTAATGATAAAAACATAGTAACCAGTCAATATAACTCAAATCCAAGTAAGCCAGCAACAATGCAAAGATGTTTTATTTGGATTTGAAATTTTAAAATTTCCATCATTCTTGTTTATTCATAATTTATAAAAAAAAGTAAAGGACAATGACGATTACTTAAAATCACTTACTACTAACAATAAAACATTTTTATATAATGTGTAACTTACATATGTTAACTTGAAAACGGAAAATAGTTTAATGCAGTAGCTGTAATAATTTTTTCCGTGATGCACTACTACTACTAGACTACAGTAGATACTGATACATATCAGATTTTCATTTCACCATATCTTTATCCGTTCATCGATTCTTGTTTACCAATGATCTAGAGGCTATATCCATTGCTTCTATACTGCTTTGTGAAGATGAAGGAAGAGTCAATCGAGATATGCTGATTTAATGTCGATGGAGCGGGCGTTCAATGGTTCACAAGTTTCAACATTGTTAAAGTTTAGCATGTCGCTTATGCACTTAATGAGAAACGTGTATGCCAGGTTAATAGAAAGCTTTTGTTTATCTTTTCTTGGCGTTGGATCGAATATATGTATATTATATACATTAACGCGTCTAACACTTGAACGATTTGGCCGATTAAGGTTATGTTCACACTAATATATTTGTTTTGTGGAGATCATTGTTAAAACCAATTGTTTAGTTTTTAAAAGTTAATATACTGTAATTATTCGCATTATTATGTTTAAACATTACCTTTATTTATCTGAAGAACAGCGTCTAATGGATCAATAGTATGAGCATAATGACGACCCCAAAGCCCAGTTGGTATTGACCCTGTCTACTGAGCGAGGGGTCCCTTGTTCGATTCCCGGCCGGGGCAGACATTTATGTGACAAATATTGTTCTCGGGTCATGGGTGTTTGTAATGCCATATTTGTGTATGTCCATGCCACCCGCAACACAGGGAATCCCAGTGCGGAGGTGTGAGTGCGTAAACGTTATTATTGTTATATGTTACGTTATGTTATTATTATAATCGCTAGTGCATCTACTAGTTATAGTATAATTTCTAAATCACTTGGCAGATTATGGTTATGTTCACACTGTAGGTATATTTTTTTTGTTGACCTGATAGTTCACAGCAAAAGTATGATCAAATAATGGGAACTATAGTCTAGTTATGAAAAATGGTTTAAATTATTTACATATTTCAGCTGAATCAGTACATAATTATATAAGTATAATGTACATAATTATAAACGACAGTACGTCTATTAGTTATAGCGTAAACTCTGAACAACCTCACCGATTGAGGATAATAGCACTAGGTACATATTTGGTTTTGTTGAGTTTGTAGATGGTTCATTGTTGCTAGCACTGTATTTAAGACTCTAGCTGAAGTACATTTATAAACCGAAATGATTCATATTTTAATACACCTGTTTGCCAGACCAGCTGCGGGTAGTAAATCACAATATAATTAACATTTTGTTAGATTACTATTCTTTTTTTTGGTATGTTTGAGAGTCTACACCACAACTGAAACAATTTGTAAGAACTTTCTAAACAAATCAAACAGATAAATATCTCAAGTATAACAATGATGACTAATGAACGTGACCTACTTACATACGACTTCAGTTGTTCAACATTCATAAGGTTCCGTACATCTTCATGTACGAGTTTGTAAAAACGCGAAATTGGCTTCGTTAAAACTTTTTTAAGCTGTTAACAACTCACTCCCAACACTAATTAATAGTTGCAATCACATTCGTTAATAGCACTTCCATAATCGAAATCCAATACACTATTTATAATGCTTTCCGGATTTTACAAAACTCTCTATTTCATTCAACAATCCTTCGACAACAATAAGACAATCGATGTCGCAGATAATAAAAGACCATGTCTGCGATATTCGGGCCTTATGCCAATGATTTAGCAGCGAGAGTCGCCTAATGTTTTTGGGGTTTTATGGGACTAATTGTTTTTTTTATAGTATTTCGCGGAACTTTCACGAACCGTGGTAACGGTAATTTGTTTTGCTAGGACCGCATCCTAAAAAGTTTGATGAATTTATTCTGTGAAAATGTACATAAAAAAGAAAGAATTCTGCCACTTTCCATTGCACAAAATCGCCGTATTATCCAAGCGGCACGCAGAATATTGAACGAATAACAAGAACTATAGCATTTGCATATCAAACACTGTAAAAGTCCATCAGAGGAAGTTTTAATGCCATATTATTTGTGTTAAATTTAAAGTGAAACAACTTTAATAAAAAAAAAGTTGTAACATAATAAATGTAACTATATAGGTACTTATTAGACTTAAATAAGTAGTATTGTTTTATATGACATTATTAACATTTAATTCATTCTTTTTTACATTGGATTTTTGTTCTTGCCATATGAAAACATTATCGTCTTAAGATTAGAATGGCTAGAGCCTAGCCCTATAGTTACATAATAATTATAATGATATTACACAGACCTATGACATTACAACATTTCTACCGATCCCTTCAGATATCACCAAACCTAATAATTCTCCAATGAATTTCAAATAATCTTGTTTCGCTCTGAATGTTGTTGTTACATGATCTGAATCTGATTGTTGGTACATTTGACATTTCCATTTAATTCATAGTGAATATATGTTCACTTCGGTGAACGAATTCAAATTCAAATTCAAAATCATTTAATCATATAGGTATTCTTTAAATACACTTATGCACGTCAATTTTTTGCT
>DWPT01006522.1:0-11394 GCA_018251895.1 Agathymus mariae mariae
AATTATAGAATTTACTGATTTATATGGACACACATCATTAAGGTATTACCTACGTCTGAACCTGTCAGGAAACGAAGCGACTTCATCACTCTTTTTAAAATTTTGTGGTTTTTGATGAAATAGGATTAATTTTATACACTTTTCTTCAAATACTTTTTATAACTAGTAATATAAAAATAATTTAATTACTTTTTTTAAGTGTTTTTTGCTTTCTGGTTATATAAATAGTCATCCATATATGTCAGAGATAGTCAGCATTTGTTGGCGTCATGGTCAAACATATTCGTGAGTGGATGGTTTGGTAATGCGAACAGAGTTCCACTGCTAACGATAATAACTATCATCACGGTTCAAACACAACGCCTGTTCTAGCACCTGTTTTTTAGCTAGACTTCGTTGTAGCACGAGTTGCCAAGTGTTTTGTATATAATTAGTTCACAATAATTGAACATAAGTGAGTATTTCTTCAGTTTTCCCAAAAACTTTAACATAGTATTTTTACGTTATAATATATAATATACTTATAAATGAAAAATATTAACACTTCCTTGTTATTATTATAATACAATATACATCATCACAATACAGCAGGTATAACAGGGAACCATCCATTCTGTCCAACAAAAATTCTCCTTCTAATGGTTCAGCCTGCTGAACAACGGTCGTAGGAATGACGTCAAATCCCGTTCGTTGATCGCTGTCCTCTGTATAACCTAGTTCAAGACGGCAGTATGGTATGGAAATTAATAAATATCCAATAAGTATGGTAGCTGGGTTCTTTATCTTTTAGAATGAACCGTGAAATATTATAATATGTCGTGGTTACAAGTGGAACAGCAAATTGACATGTGGGTTTTCAATTTCTTTATTTGCCAGCTAGAATTCTGTGATGCCTTTGGTGTTACAAATGTCCAAAGACAGGGATGGCCATTTACCATTTCGGAAAATTACCTCACCGAAGTCTGTATACATGACGGTCATCTATTAGAAAAAAAAAATGGGGATCGCTGTCGAAATAATGTTACATATATTTTTTTATTTGTAAGTGAAATTTTATTTAAAATAACGTAATCAGCGGCATGTGAATTTTTGTGCAACGAAGTGTTTTTTTGTACTAATTCATTTTTTATTTTACTGAAGTATTTAAAACTGTTTGACAACTAATCTAATATTACAGGGGATTTCTAAAGTGGGCGATATAGACAACCGGGGGTCGAAATCGGTTTCCTTGGGGTCGACATAAACGAAAACTGATTTTGGGAGTGGACGAGGTCAAAAATATTTTTAAAGTAATTTAGCTATGGGGGTTAGAGGTATCATTTCATTTTGGAACAGGGGTGTCTTGCCCAAAATACTTTGGGTAATTCCTGATTTATATAGTACAGTGTTTCGAATCTGAATTATTATAATCATAAAATATTGTTCATATTGTGCTATACTTCCCTCTCTTCACTTCCTCTTATTTCGTAAACGGTAAAGTATGTAATTATTACGTATACATTTATTACACATATGTTTTGGCAGATGGAATAGACCAGTCTCTAAGATATTCCCCGAGGGAATCATGGTAGAGACAATGCCATGAGATATTGCAATACAATAATAAGATGCTAAGTTAAGATCAGTTTGTAATTTAAATTTTGAAATGTATTATTTATTAATGCAACGTATAACGGACATAGTCATGTCGAAGTCTAATCTTATTCACCCGACGAGAGCTTGTCGCAGACGGCTGTTGCGAAAAGACGTCGGATAAATCCGAATCTAGTCGGGCAAATCTGACTAAACGACAACGAGAGTGAGTCGTTGTTTCAGTAATATGTATTTAGGGACTCAAGAATTATATAATATTAAAATTATTGTTATTGTAATACTATTGTGTAGGTATGCTAACATTAAACTGGAGAATATTAATTATAGAATCTTATGACTACATAATTCATACGAATTACAAATGTGTAGCAAGGTCGTAAGGACTGTGATGGAATACCTGATAATAATAGTTATTAATAATGTAATGGAAACGATTTATAATAACTTAACGATCTCGGATAAATCAGGGCTCCAAAATTTACATTTAATATTCACAAAATATTATATAAGTATTTGTTTTAAAAAGTTTCTATATAAACATTTTTCAAGACTTAAATCTATCATTCCTTGCGCTTCCCACTCCTGCTCTGCATCATATGTCATTTAGAACAATACTAAAAAAAGCTACTAAAAAATACTAGTAAAAGCAAAAATAATATTAACACTTAAAACATTATATTATTCAAATATTAAAAATAAAATTCAGTTTCTGACTAAAATCGTTTCGAATACTTTTGGGGATAGTCATCCATCTTCGAACCGAGTATTGGACGTGCATTTAAGATATTGAGGTTCGAAGCTAGCATTACGACAAAAAGTAAAAAAAAGAAATATGAAAAATTCCACAGCCAACAAATAAATTCATGGCGCAATTCAGCAGTGTTGCCAATTCTACTTTTAATAACAAAGATTTTGGCAAATTCAGATCGTACGCTACGTACGTATCTTGTAATGTTCGCGTGGAATCATAATTTTTTTAGTTATTATATATGCTAACTTGGAAAAACTTTATATCTCTTGTCATACATTAATACAAAATGTTTATTTATTATATACACTAAGAATAATTTAAATATCCTGAGACAAGCCAAATATTATTCGTAAACAAATAACTTTTAAAATTATTGAACCTATGATATCAACCTACCAGTTTATCATGTGATTCTGAAATATAATTTATTTATCCTTAACTTAACACTAGTGCATTTCAAATATAATGATAATATTATTAAAGAGTATTCGACACATTCGTATTGCTTCAAGTATATCTAGTAAAATTTTAAAAATAGAATGCTTTTAACTATTCCATAGATCTTAATTTACCTATTCACCATCCTCACGCAGCACGCATTAGCTAGGATAAGTTTTTGCTGGGTCGAAGAATAGTATGCCATTAAGACCAGCGTTGACAGGTCCTCTTCGCGCCATCGACAGGATTGTTCCATTATCGTTGAGTAGATGAATAATTGACATTCACGAGTATGCTCTGTGGTTGCGTGATGCCATTTAAAACTTTCTGCACCTTCAGCTATATACATATATAATGTAAAATTTAGTAATGTTCTGTACCCAGTATAGATCAGAATATGATATAAATCATTATATTGCAAATGTAAAACAAAGTAAAATTTGTAAGTAATTATTTTATGTGTAATTAGAATATTATTATATTGTGTTGTGTATAGGTGATTAAAAATAGGAAAATTGGTAAATATTTTGGTTGCATTTTGAAATGGTGTCAGAAATGTATTAAAGATATAGAAATATCTAATGAATGATAAATTTAACATAATCCTGTAAATTATAGTATTAATATACAATAAACCCAAGTACCTTCCATATTTATCGTATGCATCCTGAAATTTTATACTTCAAAATCCTTATAGCAAAGCTATCGTATCCAGTTCAATAAATGTTGAAAAACTTAAAGTTAACATCCAGTGAACGTAGGAAAATTAAATAAATTGAACTTTGGAATTGGAATGATGTTGAACGGTGGAAAATAGCACAACGAAAGTCGTGTGTCGATAGGCGGGGCTTTCAGGTTGTACTTCGAACGAGTACAATTTCATACGATCGCGACAGCACACATCGGCGGTCACATAAATGTATATTTATCCGATTTTACTCAGAAACACCTTTTAAGCTCCAAGCCTTGATGTACACCAGTAAAATAATATAGTATCATTAAAAATTAAGATGTTGAAATCTTTCAAAGACAAGCATTGGTGTAATTATGAGTGATTGTATCTCTGTCAGTGAATGGACTGATGGAAAGCATATTCATACGATATATTTTATTAGTCGATATGGTACCACCCGTATGGTAACCGATATGGTAAATGATGCAAAAAAACCCTGATAATGAAATTTCTTACGTGAAAGAGGATTAATTTACCTATACCTTGACGCGTGGAGCCACAAAATGAGAATTAATTAGAGCGCCACGAAAACTATATGACGAAAGTTTCCAAACTTTCTGTTGTGCAGATGGGAAACGTTACAGAAAATTTAGTAAGTAATTCAATAACACAATAGCTCCATTATTACTTGTATGAGTTAATTAATAATACTTGGTAGCGGTATACCGTGGAACAGGGACTGGTTGAAAACTTATTAAATATTAGCAAACCGCCCTCACTTCTCTTCAGAATAACTACACCTTAATTTTATAAATAGCAACCTGCATTGTTTTAGTACTGGGTTTTTCTCGTTCTATGAATTACAATTGAAAATATTGATTCATAACTTTTTAATTTGTGGACGGATTACATTGAAACCAATTTAAAGTGTTACGTGATGCTTGAGCTGTTTCTGAGAACCTAGCAAGAAGAAAGAGGATTTGTGCAAAATTTAAATATTAGGTGTTAAGCTTTTAAACTTTTTGTTATATATTATAAGTATCACAAATCTGAAGATATATTTTGATATTTCTAAACTTAAAATTCAGAGCCAATAGGTTCAAATTAAATTTTTTATGGCAGCACTGAAAATAATAGGACCGAGTGGATCACAAACACGATCAAAACATTTATTTTTATACTTTACATTTTATATTTATAGTAAACTGATTTCGAAGTATGATAACAGTAAAAATATATCGATAAGTTTCGGGTATAATTCTGTTTATTTTTTAATAATCAAAATACCTATGAAAATCCGAAACCATCGAAACCTCGCTAAACGGAATAATATCTACATTTTAATTTTGGTAAACATGTACATGCACAAATTTTAGGAAAAAGCATCGTGTTGTGCAGCCTACTGCTATAGGTAATATTTCTCCACCTTTTTTTGTTAACAATTAGGATTGCTCCCTAGAAAATGAGTGTAATTTCATTATGGGCATTCGCGACCGCATAAAATTTGAGATTTTCAAAAAGAACGTTAGAAGACGCTTGGACATAAAGAGGCTGAAGTAAGGATTTTCGATTCTACTTTCTAGATTACGCTAAATTTTGATTTCAATTTTGACAACAAACTTGTTATAGAGATGGTACCTACCATCTGTTTTCGAATATATATTTTTATATGAGTGTGATTAGATTGTTCTTTGTTTCTAGACCCATAAGATACGGCACCGTCACTTAACGGAACGCATAAACTAATCACAACAGATTTTGTGAACAGATGAGATTACGTAAGTCGATGCCGCTTAAACAGTTGAATTCTCGGAACTAAATTTAAAACCCTAACAATCGTCCGTTCTGTAAAGATATGCGTCCCCGCATACGGTACTAGGTGGTGACCCTAACAACGTTAAGTGATGGTGCCATATCTCATGGTTCTAGAAACAAAGCAAATCAGTATTGACCGAATATTTCTATGAATTGGCTTTATATGTAACGTTCAAGTTTTATATGCAAACGTAAATAATTGTTCCCAATCTTTTTTAGTGTTATGAACAAAAAAAAATTAAAACAAATGGTAAGATAATTACGGTTCCTAATTATGTTACCATATTTCTGTTATGTTACATTCTCGCGTCTTCATCACTAAAGGTTTATTTATGTTTAGTTCTTTTAAGTACAGATGTACAGGTTGATTCGGCTTTAGGTGATGATGATAAAATTGATAAATCTGTTTAAGGTTATTTTTTTTGTATAAACTTTAAAAACATTAATTTTATGCTCCTGAAGGAATTAAATTATTTATTGTAAAGTTAACTTGTATAAATCTTGCTGTCATCATTAGACATAAGGTTTGAAGCGTATCATAATTTCTATGATACGCTTCAAACTAATATGTTAAAATTAGTATGTTAAAAATTAAAACTTGTATTATGTTAATTAAATAAATATAAAAGTTATAAATATATAAGAAATAATTAATAAAACATGAAATTTACAGAGTGTTTTTTTTTTTCACTTTTCTTTTTTATATTTTACCGTCAACTATTAACATAGTAGAAAAACATTCTATTAACATAGAAAAAGGAAGCCTTTGGGGCAATGTCCGTTTCAAGTAAAGACATAAATGTTATTAGTATTCAACTATAACCGCAAAACAATTTCGTTTTTCATCATTTCTCTGCTGATATAATAATCTTTAACATCAAGAATAACATAAGTATTTATTTATTTTATATATGTCACTATAATGAATGCAAATATTTATTGAAATTATATATGTTATTAAAATAAAATATCTACTTTTTTCAAAAATTTAATTAATTCTATTTAATTTCATGTTATATTGATATTAAATAATATTCCTTTTGAATATATTGTAATATAATATACTTCTTAATCTAATTTCAGTCAATTTTATTCTATGATGAAGTTGTGCTGCTATTGTTCCACTAAAACTAAATAAGTTATTAGTTTCATGGTTCACAGAAGGGGCGGCTCGTTTGAACGCTGTTGACACGGGGTCATTTCGAAAGTAAACATGGCGATTTCAGCCCTATTGCCAACTTTACCATAAGTGGATTGGACTCCGATAAAAGTCAAGACTCTCTCTCGCTTAGTGCTTGAGTACTATAACATTATTTTTCCTCCCGTCTTTTTTTCCATTCAGGCGCAATGGTAACTTTTTTAAAATAATGCTTTTATTATTTCCTGAAAGCTGATTGTGATGACAGATCGCTACTCGTATACAGTCAATGTGTAATATCTTACGTTAACGTACGTACTTAAATTTTTGTTTAGTAATAACTTAAAAGGTCGAAGTCACATTTTGGAGGGTGGATTGGTGAGGAGGCTACATCTGATGAGCTATTCAGAAAAAAATGTTACTGGTTAAAGCACTGATATTTGAATGAATTCAGAGGTCGTTAAACCTATATAGTTTCACCAGCAGACTGTACCCGTGCTATTTCTCTTTTCTCTCCCTCTCTATTCTCCATTCTGATTTTAATCAACTTATAACCATAGATACCCGGTCCTTAAGTGTTTTTATTAACATTTAACTTGTTTAGTGAAGTTGTTTTAGAATTACGTGTATATTTTATGCAGTAAAGTCCCCTTCCAATTGGTTGAATTCGGGGAGGCGTCGAGGACCCAAGTAAATGTATTAGACCCAGCCAGACTCTTCAACACACCCAATACTTCTCGAGGTTTTTCAAACTAAAAGTATACAATAATATGTTTTCGGTATCGATAAAACGAGACGAATTTGAATAATAGATACAATAACACTGGTAAATTAAATAGTGTTTCTATACAAGACTTGTTAGATAATAGTCACGTATAAGTAAACTTTGCAATTATCTCCCCAGTATTATTAATAGGGACTGTAATTTGATATTCGGTATCCAATTTCATACACCTACATGTGGTCGGTAACTAGTATATAGATGAATATATGTAAATAATAGTGTCGAAACCAGTTCCGCCCAGATTAAATTTTTTGTAATTATCAGGTGTTGTTTAAAAGATGTGCTGAGCAGTTTCTTTCGCAGATTCTTCTCCTAAACGTTAAAGCACCTTTATATGTATTTACAGAATACTTATATGATTGAATAATTTTGAATTTGAATATATTTTTAAGTTTATGAAATCATCACTAGACCAACTTTAGTATGATTCTTGATTTTTGTTGTCAAGCTACCACCCTCTTTCTAGAATCACCTGTGAAATATGTTTTGTGAGTTTTGTTCCAATATTATCTAGTCAGTCATTGTACTCGTAAACTCGGCGAGTACCTCACAAACAATACCCCGAGTTCCTGTTCTGCCGACCATGAGTTGGTGATTGTAGCATTTGATGTTGTGGATGTCCGTAGGAAATGGTTAGCATTCATTAATAGGTGGCCGGTATGCTCGTTTGTAGTCTGTTTGTGTAGTTTAATCATATGGTTTAATTTTAACAAATTAATCGAAGTAATCTATCTACATAATGCATGCAGGATTTTTTCCGATTTGATTGTTTTTAAATTTCTACTATTAGCTATTAGAGAGTGTATCTCTCTATATATATTTATATCATCATCATCGTTTAAGGCCTTGGCCTGGTCAAGTATATTTCGTCAGTCCAATCTGTTTCCGACTTTCTCTCTCTCCAATATCTCACGTTAAAAAAAATTAAGTCTTTATCCACGCTATTCAACCATCTGAGCTTGAGTCTGCTTTGGCGTCTACGACCATCCAGATTGCTATCAAGCAGCCGTTCAGATGTTCTATTCTTGTCCATTCTTATTACATATCCTGCCCATTGTAGGCGTCCAACTTTGATGGTTTTGGAAACATTAGCTTCCTCGTACATGTCTTCGGGTTCGTGGTTATGGCGGTTCCGCCACCGTTCATCTTCTACTACTGCGCCAAAAATGCACCTGTATTTTCATTCCTTTTCGCTCAGTACTAAACAATCTAAGTAAGGTCTTATACTCGTAAAGCACTATAATGCTTGTTGAAAATATCTTAGCAGGCCAAAATAGCATCTGCCGGTCTTTATTACTTTCCTGCTTATTTCGGAAGATATCTCGTTTTTGTCTGTAACGATTGAACCGAGATAGACGCATTCATGGACTCAAACAAAAGAGTTATATTTCCTATGGTTATTCCGGACAAAAGCTCATGCAAGTACTTTAACGCTTTGAGGTGTTTGGTTTTTGTTGTGTTGACTTAAAGGCCGACTTCCGCGGATGATGCTATCAAAGCATGGGACTGCAGGCAAACTCTTATGGATCACATCCAGGTCGTCCGTGTAGCTCAGTATTTGAACGGATCTATAAAATATGTTGCCAGAAGTATGGATATTTAAGTCGAGGATGCATTTGTGAAGAGCAATGTGGAAAAGTAGACAGGAGAGCGCATCACCTAATCTGAAACCGTGATGCGTCCTAAATGCGAGTTCCGAGTATATATGATAATAATAAGAAATAATATACAGTACAAGAAATCGAATCAAATTTTAACCACTTACTCGAATATAGCTCTAATTGTGGTTGTTACTTCACTTCTAATATCGTTTTATCTGCGGTATAAGGTTTAACCGAAGTAGGCATACATTTCGCTAGAGCACTGCAATCGACGAGTAGGTATGGACTTAATTCCAACGTGGTAATACTACGCAACGACTGCTGGCGAATATCCCTAATTAGCTTTATGTCGGAATTATAAATATACCTACTAATTAGCGCTAACTACTTTGCAATCTACATAGTTTTTTACTACATCATGCCTGTAATTAGTCCATATTACGTACTAAAGAAATTTTCTGTAACGTACCGTCAGCGATAAAAGCAGATGATTGAAACCAGCTCGCAAAGCAAATTTGCTTTGATAAATAATGGACAGCTAAGTATCGAAACCAAGCTGAAATCTCTTTGCTTTATGATACTATGAAGTAAATCTGTGCGGCTACCACTATTAAGATTAAATTTTATTCACTTAATTTGTACTTATGGGTCAATTGTTGTAACAATAATTCGGCCGTGATTCTCTTCGATGGCACGTATGATTATACACTTTAGTATTGGTGCAATTCCTCTTTTTCAAGATTTAATAATATTTTATTAGGTATATTCTGCATAAGAACTGCCCTCGTTTCGCTTTAGAAAACGCCTCACGTTTAGAAATAGCACTCACATTGTTTTAGAGATGTGTTTTAGATAGACGTTCTTTTTTATTAGAAACATATTAATTAATTACAGTCTTATTAGAGTAGTGTCCATATTTTATTTCCTCAATAATATTTAAATTACATCTAAGTATAATCACTGTGCAGACATTCCTCCAGGATGCACAGCGCATTGAGGTCGAGTTTCAGTTGAAATATTTTAAATCAATTCCCATATTATTAATCGTTGAAAATAATACTAAAAATTATCTTCTATGCAACATGACTCACTTCAGTATCCCACCATTTATTCTTGTAGATATTTAAATTAATCGCTGGTTTTCATTTTATATGTAAATAAAACTTAGTTTTACTTACGAAACAGAATAAAGTGAATATTATATATAACAGTCTTAACATATTTATTATCTTATCGATATAAATATAACTTTGCGAGTGTAATGAATAGTCAAGAAATAGAATACAACAGAACAGAGCAGAATAGCCCTAATAAAAATATATTTTTAATTTTATCTTTATACTTTCCTTATAGAAACACGATCTTAGTAAACAAATAGGAATGAGCTGTGGTCTTCAAAAATTTAATGGATTCACGATACTCACAATAAAATTACAACACTATGTACTTAATTATATTGTATCGACAAGGTATCGTATGCAATTATATCACACGAAATGGCTCTTAGATGTAATTGTTCGTCTACACAATATCAGATATGTAACTGCTCTATACTTGATTAAAACAGACTACTTTGTTGTTGCGAATAACTGAATAGCCTCATTAGACATTGTTTTTATGTATCTTTCTTATATCAAAAAAATGTGTAACATATCAAAACTATGTATTATTTGAAAACATCAAGGCGTAATAATAAAGGTATGTATTATCTTTGTCTATCTATGTATTACCTTTAGTTTCTTCCAATGCCCCTGAATAGTATGGTGAGATTCGTGACTATCACATAAATAAGTCGATGGATTTAACAAGGCTATCAGTATAATTACTTGTTCCCACTAATGGCTGAGCTTAAATTACTCAAAACGCAATAATTGTATTTAAAAAAATGTATAATTTACCGAAGTTGCATTCTAATATATATATTTTTATGATAAGCAGGCAAAGTTGTTGTCTGTTCGAGAAGGAAGCGTTAGTTTGCGATTTAATTTACAATAAACATATTTTACAGTTAACTAAAAACATGGGTTAAACAATTTACTTTAAGAATCAGGAGGGATTATTGACAAGCATTATTTTAACTAAAAAAAAAACTCAAGGAGGGAAAATACCGTTTATTGTAGAATATATATTTTCTTTCTTGATGAAGCTAGTGTGTAAACATGGTAATACTTGCTACTCGGTAACAGCTCAACGATTTATGATGATTAACGAACCTTCAGAAAACTATGTCAGCTACAGTTCGGAGTTTTATGTGTGAGGGCTACATGAACATCTGGAATATTAAGGAGCTTTATCGACGTGTTACCGAACGATACGGAACTGATGAAATTACTTGTTATTGTGTGTGTGTACTTTCCAACGTCACAATTTAAAAAGACGTCAGGAGCAGGGTGACATCTTGCCAGGATAAAAGATCTCGTCGAAACTGTACACGTATAAAAATATGTTTTACAAAGCAAATTTGTGACTGATACAGCTGTTAGTCGTAATAAATATAAATTTTGCCAGAGTAAATCTGATACTGGAAGATTAGTTACAATCTGACGGACGTAGGCGGCTAGACAAGGGCAGGGTCACATTAAAAATGACTAAACCTAAATG
>DWPT01006523.1:0-11391 GCA_018251895.1 Agathymus mariae mariae
ATATCGTAACATACCTCCTGTGTTATTCTTAGTCTTCTATTAATAATTACGAAATAAAAATTTTCTTTCTTTCTTTCTTTCTTTCTAGATAGCCGTAATCATCTATCAGTGTGCCGGACGCGACGACTTCTGTCTATTGTAACTGAACGACCGAGTTGGGCAACAAGGGTGATTCTGTGCTTCCAAAGGCACTTCAAGCCATCGGTCCCGACTGCTTTCATTAGATACTCATATAGGTAACCTACTGGCTGCATTAGAGCTTTCGAAGCAGGAGTCGTCTACGAGATAGAAAAAAAACTATTCTGTTATTCTTTACCAAAAACAAATCGGTATTAACATTCTATACAACTAGCTGCATTAATTAAACAATAAAACCATGAAAATTTAACCTAGACATTTTTTAATAGAAGATAAAGACAAATTGTCTCACACTCATATGCCCAAGGATATCCTGTATCGCGGGCGTTATGAAAACACCATGGACACATCTAAATGAATTATTATAACAGAATGATTATTTTAACTAGTTGTCGATTGTCAACGGGAGACATACTACAACGCGATTCGTTAGCACAATATTGGTTTAATTTCATAATCTATTTGATCAAATGTTTCGTGTTACGAGTACATTCGATACGCCCAAAATCGACACAAATACATTGTGCGTTACTCGTCGCACAAAGAAAACAAATACCTACTTCTCGCATTGACGTTACACAAGCACAGATAGAATAAAATTATTTTTGTGTATTTCACCCAATAAGGTACATATGTAGCAACATGGCATGCATACGTTAAAGGTACATTGTATAATGTTTGGCGGAAAAAAAATAATCATTGCATTTTTTACATGTTATCGTAATGATTATATTATTATTTATAACCTGTCTCTGTCTCAAGTGGTTTATGTGTGTCAATGCCTGAGTCAGTTCGCCGAGATGGTATTTTATCCATACGATTTTTTATCGAACAGCAGCGTCAATCTAAACGTCGCTTTCTTTATTGAGATTTTAATACAAAAATACCATACTTCCGTTTTTACCGGTGGATTTTAGATATAACATATTTCATTCAAACCTTATTGATCATAAGAAATCTGCGAAATCAGTCAAACCTTTCTCGGGTTATGATCGGTAGCAATTAATTTTTATTTGAGTGTTTATTAACCTTAAGCAAACTTTGTGAAAATGTCTAAATTAAAAAATCTTACACACTCGAAAGAAAGAGTAGAAAAGGAAGCGACCGACCAACAGCGCTGCACGAGATCGCAATCCTTGAGAATCAGTGAGAACAAGCAGTCAATCTCGTATGCTATGTTCACTGCATTTTTTATTCAAACTCATTAATCTACACAGGCAATCACTAATTATCAAAGGATATAAATAGTAGATTAGAGCACAAAGGACCAAAATAATGTATTAAGAGAGACAGCGATTTGAATTCAGAGAATACAAGAGAAGCGAAGGGAGAGAAGAATAGAAGCGAAGGATTCTAGAGTAGAATCCAAAGTGTAGCGAGGGATTCTAAATACTTCAGTCAAGGTTAAATAATTTTGGAACCGTGTGGCACACTCTGCTTCTCATCCTCCGCTATGAGAAAATTTAAGAGATGCTTTAAGTAGTGACGAATATTTATATTTACATGACCAAACAACAAATTAAAATTTTCAGTAATATTTTGATAATAAAAACGCATAAGAAGTTCTCGCGTTTTCTTATTGCCGGCTACGAATTTATCGCAGCGAATTGCGTTCAAACTGTTTTCCTTTTTATTATTATATAAGTAATTCAAGTTCCAAATTCAAAAGTAATTTCGTCACTGCTATTAAGTGCACCGGAATGACCCATTTTGCTCGCACTTATCGAGGAACCCCTCGCCTCCTCTCCAATAGATGGGATGCACAGTAATTTGTTTGGAAGTTAGTCGTTCATATAAATAGTTGTAATTTGTATTGCTAACAAAAATCTACGCTATCTACAGAAGTGTATCAATTTAAAAACGACTTACAGAATTCTCTTATGATCTGGCTCTCCAAGATGCCACAGTAAGTACATGTGTACTGATACCTACGCATTATTCACTGAAATCACTTGTATCTACAAAGATGATGTAGATATTATCGTATCAAATGATATTGTCGTATTATATATCGCAATGAACAAATTACTAATGTAATTTTGCACCTACGTTTTTTTTTTATGAATTCAATTCAAATTCATATTCAAAATCATTTAATCATATAGGTATTCTTTAAATACACTTATGCACGTCAATTTTTTGCTTCTACTACTATTGATAATAATTATAACGCAAATAGGGTCAAATTGTTTTAAATCAGCGCAATTATTGCAAACAAATAACATTATTACTTGTAATTAGGGTTGCCGTCGACTGAAACCCGGAAGCAAGACAAAAAGTTTTTAAATCGGACATTTCGATAAAATCTAAGTATTTACATGGCGTACGTGAAAATGCTTTTGAACAAAAATCATCAAATAACACATCATTTTATTAATTTTCATTTGCTTAATATCGTTCCTCCGAACATTAAAGGTATCAAATAAAGATATCGACCAATCATTTTTTCTTTACAGCATTAAATCGGCAAGACGCGACGTCTGTATAAAATATTATTAGTTAACATCCTTGTCGTAGAAAGTACAAGGACAGTTAATCGATGAGCTTCTCGATGCTACTGTACAAACCAATATTTCAAACTGTGAGTACTGTGCGGTCATATTGCGGATGACAGCCCTACTTCCGAGTATAAGCGAATCAGCAAAAATCCCGCTCGAGTCGACGTATTGTTGTTGTTCTTACTGCACGAACAACTGGTAATATGTTATGTTTGTCAGCTATTTTTGTTGCAAACTAGATTTTATTGCGTCTCAAATGGGCTCAATACACGCAAAAATGATGAGTATCTATTACAGTTAAAATATAACGTCCGCGTTAATATAAGTATCAGTTTTGCCACCGATATCATCCGGGAGAGTGGGACGTGGCAATAATTGTTAAATCTGTCACTTGATCCAGCAAACAAATTTTAATGAAATTGAAAGTTTGTAACAGACTTCAAAAGAGGTGAAGGTTCTCGATTCGTTTGTATTTTTTTTTTACATTTATTGCCTTTGTACTTCGTAATTTATTAATCGATATGGAAAAGTCCTTTTTATTTGAGAACATATACCTCCCGTTTGGTTCGACTGAAATTTGAATAAAAAGCATACCACCGTTAGGATGAAAAATAGGGCATAAACCAAGAAACTCACCTTCTTTGATTCGAAATAGTTTTTTTTTTATGTCAAAATATTTATTAGCCAAACAGTGTAAGCAGATAACAAAATCAAAACATAATAAGAGTAATATGAACATCAAAATCAGTACAGTGATAAATATAAATGAAGGCCGATAAATAAAACATAGAAGTAATCTTTCGCATAGATATATCCAAGTCAGTTTGAACAATGAGATGAAACTCGAAACGAATATTCGACACACAAATTAAGGTTACCTAGTTAAGAGACGTGTGAAAACAAAATAACCGGTCACTTTCACCGGCATCGCAAGAGGCAACACGAGCCGAGACTTTAAAAATGATAACGCATTACTCGGAATACGGCATCACGAACAACTATAAAACGATTATTCGGTGACACGAAATTATTTTAAACTTCAACCAGGACGAAAGATTTCGAAATATCAGGAAAAATTAACGAAGAAGAAGGTTCTTTCAAAGAGATAAAAGCGGCCAGTCAATGTACATTTCTCCAAAAACGTCGTCAATAATCAATAGGATAATTTTCATAGCCTTCTAAAATTATATCTCACCTCGTCTTGTTGGAAATGATCCGTTAACTATATCTTCTGCTAAGTTGTCATTATGAAGCACGAACTCCACTATTCTGTTTTATCCAATTTCTTGGATGTTTCCGATTTATGGAAATGTTTTATCATTTTTTTGTAACAGTTTTACAATAGTTTCCTTTATTTACTTTGTATCATCAAAAGATGGTCGAGTGCTCAGCCTACCTAATACCGGACATTGTAGGTATAAGAAACTAGCCGGTACCATTGCGTGCCGTAATCTGGACATATAAACCCCCACAGGAATAAACATATTAAGTCAATTGATAACAGAGTGATGCGATTAAAATCTATATCACCTGTGTTTGCCTATTTCTGGCGCAGAACATCCATATACATTTTGAAACACCTTTGAATTAAAAAAAATCGCATCTCAAGCATATTGCAAGTGGCCACTATTCAACGGATGAAAGAAGTTTCCATAAGAAACAGTTGTTTTCAAGTCATGGAAGATAACGCGTCCGTCAATACGAAAACATGCATCACGTGGACATGATGCAAGTACCGTCAACATGTGCAAGCCTAGTTACTCGTAGGTATCAAACCCTTCACGGAATGAATCATAATAGAAAATCAATAATATTACGGAGTAGATCATCACGATATAAACGATCAATTGCGCCGCCGACTTCGTCGGTGTGAGCGAGACGACGATATGGAGCTTACTAATTATTAACAAAGAAATATATATTGTTTCTGCATTAAATATTTCAATATTTATTTCATAATGAGCGATTGATATATTGGGGGTACATAATCAGTTAGATTCATTAGTATAATATATAGCGTACAGACAGGTTTCGTTTGACATAAAGTATTCAATATAATATTAGTTGGCCTGGCAACTAGTTGTTTTGAATTTTACCATAATATGGATCTATTCAGTTTTTAAATATATAATTTACTGATAACTCGACTACACCACGATATATCAGATTATATCATAGCTCTACGAAGCTATGTTTCTTTCTTGAGTTATACATGTTTTCCATTCTCTATTCCACCTGGTAATTGTATGAATCACCTTCTCAATAAAACAATCATATTATGTCAATATGATGACCTCGGGTCTTTTACCACAATAAGAGGTAAAGACCACGGTCAGGCAGGCTGGCCACGTGCGAGTTGGGAAACTTCACACACTTTTGAGGATATTATGGAGAACTCTCAGAAATGCCAGTTTCCTCGCGATGTTTTTTTAATGTTTTTTTAATTTTTTAACATCAAAACGAGGGTCAGTATAACGTTACTAACATTTGCGTGATGTGCGAAATAAAAGAAAAAAAATTATATTACAAAAGCTAGGGGAAGTCCCTAAATTACCATAATATTGCTAGGATTCATTATATCAGATGAAGACACGGTACTCTCGTAGACTCATCACTCATCTGTCAGTCATTCCATCTATCATAAACGGCTTTTCGAATCTACTGAACGGAAAAAATAATAATTTTCTACATAAAGTTTGGTGACATGATAATAGTCATCATACCGTATATCATGTTATTATAATTTGAAAGATAAACTTTAGGATGTAAATATTAGTTTATTTTTTATTACTTTAGTTTGTATAAAGTCTAGCTACAATCACACAATTGTATAACTTGAGCTTGCGTTAATTTGGCAATCCAACCGCCCCAATACAATATTTCACAATGACTTTACGGTTATTCTTCCAAAGGTCACAGTCTGAGGTGTGGATTTTCTCTTTCAATCCGTCTCTATACAATACACGTCATAATATAAATATTTCTAGGTAGCGTAACAATTTAAAAGCTTAAAATTTATTTCCAAATACAACTATAGGATTAAGTACAATGAGCTTCGTAAGAAATATTGACTTCTATCAATGTAGGCCCATTAAAGGGCACAGGTTTTTATAATTGAGTTCTTGTAACGCCAATCTCGTACACTACTATTCTACGTAAGTTCACTATAATTACGGTAAAAAAAGGTGTGGTGTGTACAGTGAAACTTCTAGAAAACTGCATTTTGTGGGAACAAGATGAATGCAGAATACCAGGAGTAGGATAATTGCAGGTTTCGGTCATTATGTTTTGTCTGCCTATATTCATGATAATATCTGTAAATAGTTTTCAGAATTATTTGTTTTTTCATTACAATTATAAAGCATTCATCGAGTTTCAAAACATTACGGCACTAAATAAGATTCACTTCGAAAATTTTCTTCATACGCTCGTAGAGCAACATAACTAGACAACCAAACAAGTTTAATGTTATTTATGAATTTATTATTTATGATCGGTTGAACTACATTTGTTATACATTTATTCAAAATACATTTACCAGTGTATATTCGATTAAAATATCATTTAAAATTAAAATGATGCATGTATCAAAAAAACAACGACAATAACTTTTCAGGGTTTCGTATGTGCGGTGGAGTTTTCTTCAAATTTACTTGATGATAAAAATTGCTTATCACACCATTGTAATAAGCCTTGTAATCATTTACAAGGCTGATAGAACAACCAAAATTTGATTGGAACTTGTTCAGCTGCAATCCTTATTCTTCTTACCAAAAGTCAGGCTGAACACATCATATCAAATTCTATGTTAGTTGATTAGTAACGCGATCGTTAAGTTCACAAATACAAAAATTGCTTAGATCAATTGCTCAACACCGTTATGGACATGTGTAACACGAGAAGAGTCATCAAGACTTTGCTTGTCAAGAAGGAAGCGGTGAACTCTCTGCTAACTTTCACTCCACGTTTGCAACTGAATTTAATATTTAGAATTCAGATCTACAGCCGTCATACTCATTACACATGAGAGTGTATCGTCACCAAAAGTCAATAGTAAGTTCATTGTGGTTCCTCGTTGTGTGATGAAAAAGCTTGACTCGTACCTATTTGGTTAGGCCAAAACAATAAAAATACAATGCTAATTCACACATACTTTGACGTCATACAACTATGCATGAGCAAAATTTAACTTTTAAAATATGTTGTCCTTAAACTGACCGATACAGCTTAGCTGGCGCTGCATTCCACTCTTAGAGTCCCGAGTTTGATCCGTTTGATTGTAAGCCATTTTGTTAAATATTTTTCTACACAGTACACAAACATCCCAGCCTCGTCCACTCCGTAAACAAACATGGATAAAGTAGTAATCGACCTCTATATGTGTGTAAATAATTTTGTACCGGATGTGGCCAGTTTTTCAATTCCGACAATATTCTACTGTTCGCTTAATTGGGAAAAACCTGTTAGTTCACGTTAACAAGGATATTAATGCAATAAGGTATAACGTTGCGCTCGGACATTCCAGCTACGAAGGAATCAATAACTAGTAACGGCTGCATACCCTGTGTACCACAAATGTAGCAAAAGTAGATTGCCCGATTGCCAATGCGAAAAAGAATAAACTTCTGGACGTGTCTACGAGCGAGACGAATATACGAAACTATATTTTACAAACACGCTAACGATCTTTAATGGTATAGTGTCCGTAAATTCTGCTGAACCATCGACGAGGCAATAGCGTTGGATGTCGGACATCACGATGAGAACACGTACATGATGGCACAGAATTTTACCTAGTTTTTAGCTTAAACTTTTCATTAGCTCCTTAAAATCATCCGCGAAATATTTTACGTGCTTCGATGTCGGTGGTTCATTTAGTGCGGATGTACGCGACGGTTGTCGATTGCTTACCATCAAGTAGCCCCTTAAAGCAGCGTGATTCACCGGAAAATTTGAACGGCCTTTATAGGGTTGATATAACGTTAATTATATTTGTGTGCAATAATAATTGCATTTCAGTGTGAACGTATGGCTGCCAATTACACTTACAAACGAGAGCAAAGCACGAGAGATTGTAATCAAGAATTTAGTCAATGTCAACATTTTCACAGACAAACATCAGAAAAACCATAATTATACTCTATTTTCTAGTACACGGTAAATAAGAATCTAGATCAAACATATCAACGTACGAATATAACCGAGGTCTGTTTAATGCATAACTCTGCACATTAGGTGGGTTCCTACCCTTATATGATCCATATATGATAAATCACGCACGCGAATAGATTTACAACTGTTAAACCCTAGTTCGGTAATTCAATCATGGACTTACACGGTATATATTGATGCAGCCTAAGTAACTCTGGAACACAAATCATACGATGTAATAAACAAAACGGCACGCCATATTATTTTTTCACTATAAAACGCATAGTTTCGTTTATATTAACGAAAATATAAGACAACCTACCCATTCGTATTTTCCGAAATAATGAGACAATACATTGAAAAAAAATGAAGGTCGAGACGACAGTGGATACTTCTGGATACTGACAAATATTACATTACGTTTCAAATTAATTATTAATTGCCTCGGTAAAGGAATACAAGTTTTGAAAAGTATATAAAATCTACCAACCCGTACTTGGCCAGCGTGGTGGATTATGGCCTTCACTGCTCATAGTGAAAGGAGACCCGAGCCGACAACAATCCTGCCGGATAGTATGTAATGATAGCCTAAGAAGGGTTTAATTAGAATTAAGTAAGTACAATTTTTCGTGGATTTCTTGTTAGTTTACGCGAGTACAAAAACCTCACCGCGACCATAATTAAATTCACCGTTCGAAGTGCCGAACGAGCGCACATCGCCGGCGTCGTGCATTCAACGAATTTCAGTGGAATTACGTTGGGATAATAAAAAATATTATAAAATCACTAATTACTAACTGGCCTGGTTTATAGTGAAATACACATAAGGCCTTGGTCGGACAAGAACCATAAGCTACGAGACGACAAATTGCTACTATTTATTTAGTTACTCTTATCGTAAACCTATAAATTATATTACAATGCGCAGACTTAATACTCCGATGGTATTCCTCGCCAGTCAATCATTGGCGACCGTTAGCGGTTGCGGTTGGTTTTACAAGAGGAAATAAATACCATTATAACACGTACTATTACTTTTTCAAGCTAATGGCCGTATTGGAATGCTTCCCTAATCCCATGCTGGCGGAACAGGGTTTCGTAAGAGGCGGCAGAAGTCAGCCTGTTAGGATTACGTCCCATATGTCGTGGACGGTGATAAAATTACAAGCAACCTTGACCGGGAAACGTACATTTATCTATCACACAAACGCGAATCAAACTCGGAGATGTTTGCTTAGCGATTGGTTACTACCGATTGACGTAAAAAAACACCAAACAACTTTAGTCCAATTATAGATTTATACCGTAAGTACCTACTTGCTTATTGTAAGTAAAGAGACGTCACGACTTGTGTCTATCGTCGGTGAACGACCCATTTAAACTGTTTCGGGCGACTTCAGTATTTGAATGGATGATGATGATCGCTAGTGACTAATTTTCTGGAATGCTTCCGTGCAGTCGGAGGGCACGTTAAGCATGTCGATCCTTAGGGGACATAAAATTGCTTAGGTTAATCAATTAAATAATATAGGATAGTATTCAGTCCGGGAGACATTATCTATTCTCGTAAGCGTAGCAAAGGCTGGTTACTAAGTTAACGAATCCTTGCTTCATTGTGGACCGCCAATACGTTAAACTCCATCTTCATAAAGCTATAACAACTCGACAATACACACAATATTTAGCCACGTACATACAAAACGGCAAAGGTAAACAAAATTAACGGTAGCATTAGGCAACATAAATCCAGTGTAACAGCGCTAACAATGCATAAAGAATTTTGTAACGAATAACACACATCAGGTGTACCAGTGGCACAATCACGCGCGCATAATAACAATTGATCATAACAAAACTCGAACATGTATATTTTCATTACACATTACGTGTCCATGTGCATCCGACTGTGCGATTGCGCAAGGAGTTTTGCTCAACGACAATAAAATATTAAGTAACGTGCCCGTGCGCATCTGACGTTCCATATTGGGACAAGGACAACAACGACAACGACAACGACAACAATAATTACGACAACCCTGTCGCCGCATATCCCTATCCTGTTATCGAATGGTGAACAAAATAGTTAGTGGCGTCCCTTGTGTTACGATAGTGACGTGCGACATTGAGCGCACATACAATCCGATGATTTGTCTAACTTATTCTATAACACGAAAATTTCAAGAACACAACCGGAGAGAAAGACCTTCGGCCTCGGCTGGCTTCGGCTTTGTTTTAGTTTGAAATAACTTTTCATTGGCATTTTAAGCTCTAATTTGAACGGCAACTATTTTGAGCTCTTGAAGAACCAGTCCAAGTGAAGGATGGTCGATATTAGCAATCAGCTCTTTGTTGTTTGCTCTAACCAGAATAGTCTGGCCAGCCACCCAACGGATTGCCTACGTCGTGATCGGAACCTCGCTGCCATCCTCGCGGTCGCTGATTAAAAGGTTTCTAATTAAATGTTTACCAGAACTTGGCCAATTACGAACGTCGCCAATCATCTTTACGGACATCGTATTATTTAAGATAAACAGTAAATTTTATATCAATCACAAGGTGATTAAAAATTTTAAATTTATATAAATAATGCAGGATATACCAAACCCAGGTAATTAGTTTTAATCTAGAGAGACAATCAATAACATTAATGATAACACTGCCAATACTAGTCAATTCCAATGCTATTATTTAATTATTATTAAGACTTGGCAAAATATATACTAATAATAAAATTCTATGCTAATAATAAAATTCTAACTGATCGATTTCTGTACATGAACGATATATGAGAAAAAATATTATTAGAGGCCTTTATTAACGTAATAAAACCCAAAACAATATTTGTTAGAATTTTTGTTTGTTTGTCTGTGCGTTTGTTCCCGCTAATGTCAGAAACGGCTTAACCGATTTCGTTGTGGTTTTCACTAATATATTGCAGTAACCATCACTTAATACTTAAAGTTTGTTTCATTGCAATCCGTCCATGAATAAAAAAGTAATCAATTAATATGTATGTATTTTTTAATTCACAGAACAAGAAAAACCCAGAAAAATGCAGATGCTGTCTTTAAGCGTAAGGTAGTTTTTCCGAAACGACACACACACATCATCTAACAATTTTGAAGTAACGTGCGTAAATATGAGATTACTTATTGTGCTGTCAAAGATAAATCATAAGGACTGATACAATATCTCTATGCATTAAACATAATGTTCACTGAGATTAGAATATCTTATGACCAAACCCTCACCTGACCAGCATTATCGACTTTGACCGATTACTTTTTTCTCACTGAGAACGTAGCGGAACCAAACGATAGGGCAACGACAAAAACCTCTGCATATTTAACTATTGAATCGTCAAATAAATAAAAAAAAGTTCCAAGTAAAAATTGTAAATAATGATGCGTTTGAACCGTTGCGAACCGATACGTTCTCAGGCCATCCGATCCGATCTCTTTATATCCGATATCTTTATTAATCCGAACTTTAATTAAGCCGTGCTAAATAAATTTGTAAAATGCTTTCAATTACACTCGTATTTAATAAACAGTTACAATGCGGCCCGTCTACGTTACAAAGTAATCTAGTCAAAGTAAGTAGT
>DWPT01006524.1:0-11391 GCA_018251895.1 Agathymus mariae mariae
TCAGAGTGCACTTGCGAGATGCGTTTAACACATTTTCGTAATAATCTATTGCCTTTGAGTCAGAAGTAAAAGTGCTCCTTCGGCCACGGTGTGAAATTACTTAGTAACAATATGCGCTGGACCACGTATAGGTTGCAGATTGGTGCTTCGTAATAACCTTCTTTAGACTTTATATCTATATTAGTAAAATAAACGTTCACTGGTTTTCGTATACATTTATTACAATATAGCTAAATTATTCACACGATGTTTCTCTTTTATTATTCAGGTAAAATGCATTTTGGTCTTTGAAGGATTCTTGTTTGTTATAATTATGTCAAAGACTGCTGGGGCAAGTACCTTACGTACTTACAACGATCTACCAACTACTTAACTCCCTTACCATCTCTTTACGAATGAACAAGAACCTTTCTTTTGAAGACTGTATTATATTCGTAGCATTAAAACTGTATAACGGCGATTTGGCTCAATGCCAAGGTCATGTTGGCGGTACATAGATTTATTTAAGTTTCGCGTCCTATTTGGCTAGTCACAATGTGCTCCGAGTCTTATACTTTCAAAAAGATTGTAAATGCAATAAACGTGTAGGAAACATGTTTAAGTTAAATGTATGCCATTTTAAGTACTTTTGAACAATTCATTGTTGCTAATCCCACTTCTGTAGGTTGAAGCTGTTATTTAGTAACAGGACGTTTATATATTTGACTATGCTTACTCTCAAGGGAACAAGTTTTTGTTATAAATGCATCACAGAGTGAACTTAATGTTCGTAAGTTATCACATTCTTAGAGACACAAAAATACCTATTATGGAACAGAATATCCGTACTTTCTTACAGTTCAGCGTTTGGACTTGACAAATATGATAAATTCATCGCGCTCTTTCTAACGGACTTTCTCCGCAAACAGTTGACAGGTTGGTCGAGACGAGGCGTGACCGCGACTCGCGTGACACCCAAACGTAATAATGCCTTACGAGTAATAGCACGTAACTTCTTTATCGACTAATGCATCTAATAGTAGGTCAGAATAAACACTCTCTATGAATACTTTTCAAACCTCACTGCATATTGATAACTAGATTCATATGTACAATTCATACGGGCGATATTCATGTTCAAAAATTGTTACTTAGTAGTAAATATAGCACATTTTGTTTGCGTTTTGGTTTGCATTCAATCGATTTGGCTACTCAACGTTTAGATTTCAATACCTTAATATAGTGTTGCCGATGAAGCGCTGAATGGTTTAGGATGGCAAATCTGTTACAATTATTCTATCTGTTATGTCTGTCTTTTTGAAATTCCAATGCAATAATATTAACATCTAATTTTCTTCTTCTATTATTTCAGGTCACAGCCCTGGCTGTGCTCAGTACAACATTGGCCAAAAATGTGACAGAGAAAACGAAACCGAAGCGTCAATTACACGATATACGAACGCCGCAAAATCTTCAATACTCATTGGTTCTGCCACATTCAAGAGTAGCTCACTTTAGAGCACTCACGAGTTCGCGAAGGATTTCTAATGCATCACCAAGAGGAGGAAAATTGCCACCATATGCCGTACAAATGGAACCCGTTGTCCAGTACTCCCAAAAAGATCCGTTATACGATCGTAACCTCGATAACCTGGACGATGCGGTAGTAGACAAGAATGAAATCTACGCACAGCCAAAAATATTGAATGTTCACGATCAATCTCTAGAGAGTTCTTTCGGTCCACCATATGGTGCACTGCCAACTGCTCCTCTTTATAGCCATGAACCCCACCCTCGATATGTCGAAGCACCGGAACCTATTATTGAAATTATCATCAAAGAATCTAACGAATCTTTGCCAGCGCCACCACCTCCTCCAGTACAAAAGAAAAAAAAAGAGCCTGTTCAAGTATTTTATGTAAAGTATAGCAAAGACCCACACTCGAAAGATAAAGTTGTCTATGAAAAACCTGTACCAGCAATAACTCCATCATCGAATGATGAAGATGTACACCATGATGATTATGTAACCGTCACTCCTGAGCCCTTATATATTCCTACACAAACCACAACATTACGGGCTATTATCAAACCCGAATCAGAACAATATCACAGTGACAGCAGTGTCAAAGTGACTTTTGGAAACGAAGGTCGAGGTCACCATTATGGTAATAGACATGAAGAAAATTCAGAAGATCATGAAGAAACAGCTCCTAGAGCAGCAATTGCTTTACCAAACCAACAACATAGTCATGTTATACCTTATGAACGCTCTGTATCTCCAGTTCCACCGCACGCAGATCATGGTACACGACCGGTACCTACAACCAGCCATCGAACTCAATCCCACGCTCAAAATCGTATACAATTTCAGCAACCTTATTTGAATAATGATTTCCAATTACCCAGACAAGGTTCCTCTACAACTCCATTTAGAATTCAGTCACATATTTCGCGACCAAATTCGTTTGGGCCATCACCATCCCTAAGTCCTCATACAAGTTTTGCGAATCCGTCTCCAAGTCCTAGTAGTCACTTTACCAATAATGCCCCTACAGTACAAGGTCCTTTGGGGCCCATCCACCAAAGGCCTAGTAATACAATCCATTCTCGTCCAAGTTCCCCACCATTTGTTTCAAGGCCACATTTCAATGGACCTCCAAGAGTTAGTTTTCATTCTGGATCTCAGAGACAATTCCATCAACCACAGCCACAACCATTCTTCGATGAACCTAAATATTTACAAGATAATTACCATACAATAACAACCGATCAGGTTGAACCAGCAAAAGGGCAAACTCATGGTTTTAACCCTAAACCAAATCCAAGCCCAACACCAATTACTTTTCTGGAACAACAAAATAGGCAGTTAATTCCATATAATCAACAACTTCCTCAGCAAAGACCACCTCAGCAATTTGATTCTACACACAGCAAGCCCATGTTCCCAGTGACGCCTAACAGATCCCCTTTCTTTAACCTTAAACCTTCTCCTCCACTCATTGAAGATAATCGTCCACCGTTCCAACAACGTCAACCAACACAATATGCAAGTCAACAACCATTTAGTTTCCACCAAGGACCACAACCTCTCTCTAGACCATCGGGACAATTATCTTCTTCTGAGAGTGTTCATCAAAGTCAAGGTTCGTTCTCTGGTCACATTTCACCATCTGCTTCACCATCATCGTCACCAATACCACTAAATAATTTCCTACCCCAACAATCATCCCCTCTTTTATTTAATTTCCATCCCCAATCTTCAGCTACTTCAGAACAGCAGCATCATTTTCAACAATCAAGCTTTGTCACGGAACGGCCTCAACCGCAACCTTCACATGGACCTTCTGAAAGACCTGCAAGCCTGAATAGTTTTCAAGACCAGTCAAATCTTCAACATCAACAAAATGTTGGACAATTTGTCCCTAATGGTGGTGAACTAGTACCGGCTATATCGAAATATGAACAACATATTACTGTCAACGGGCCAAACGGAGAGCCTAATTATAGCTTGACCGCTATAAATAAGCCATCGTCTACTTCTAGCCATTCTCAACAACAACAACAATATCAACGTCAGCAACAACAACATCAAGAAAAACCGCAGCAGCAACATGATCAGCAATTGCAACAGCAACAACAACAGCAACAGAAACAGCAACAGCAACAGCAACAACAACAGCAACAACAACAGCAACAGCAACATCAACAGCAACAGCAACAGCAACATCAACATCAACAACAACTGCAACAACAACAAGAACAGCAACATCAACATCAACAGCAACAGCAACATCAACATCAACAACAACTGCAACAACAACAAGAACAGCAACATCAGCAACAACTGCAACAACAGCAACAGTACTTAGACTCTGAACAACAACAAGTAAGACTGCAATTGGCGCAAAATGTCCGAAAACAGCAAGAAGAAATTCAGCGTCTACAAGCACAACTTGTTTACGCTCAACAGCAACAGCAGCGACAAAATTATCAACAAGTTGATTCCTCATCACCTCAGCATCAGTACACACAAGAAAGAGCCAGATCACAGCTTTCTTACGTATCAAGCACTTCTTCTCCCCCATACTATCAATCCAGCCCCAAGACCGTAGAAATAAAACCATCGACTCAAAAATACGGATCGTCGACCGTAAATTCCATAAGTACAACTCCTGAACCTAAAAAAGAAGCGGAGAAAAAACCTACGATTGAGCTTCCAGATGAAGTACCTGATGATTTACGACAGCAGTTACTTTCTTCTGGTATCTTAGACAATGCCGATATAAGTGTTTTAGACTACGATAAAGTCGGTGAAACGCCTTTAGAATCTTTACCACCAGATCAACTAGCTAACTTCTTTAGCGCTGGCGGTGGTCAACAAATTGCATCTACAGAATTAAGACCTATAGTTGTAAAGCCCAATGGAGATCACATTGAATCCAGAATAGATGATAATGCTGATGAGGATGACCAAGACATTTCTGCATCTGAGAATGTCCCCAGTTATGTGCCTCCTCCGTCAGATCAAAAACAAGCTGTAGAAATGAAAGTTGTTCATTTCGATCCAAACACTGCTGAAGGACAAAACATTGCTAAGGAATATGTAAAAGAAGATGCTACCCAAATAGATCCGGTTGCTTTAAACGATAAGAAATATAACAGATATTTGCCGTTGAAAGTGAGCGGAAACCAATTTCCACTCCCTGATGTACTTAAGGGTAGAAAAATAACATCCGTTGTTGTGCTAGCTCCTGTTGTAACTGAAACTTTGACCGATGATCATTCAAGAGTTAAGCGAGCGGCTGGTGATAGTTTGAAAGGAATTAAATTTGTAGCTGGAGACAGCCTACATGATTTACTCAAAAAACCAACAAAAGATAATTTTGAAAAATGGCTTGAAATTGAAAACAGAACTGCTTCTGATCAGCAATCAGTTATTCTACTTGTTACTGGGTAAGTAAAATTTAATATAACAAAAAGTTAAATAATTATTTATTGATCTATGATATAAATATATAACACGGTATATATAATACATTTCGTATATATATATATGTATACATATTTATAGGTATAAAAGCTCTTGGTAGTTGTCATATACTCACTTCTCATACTGAAATTTTCATCATTTCCAGAAACGACAAGCCAGAAGATCGAGAAATCTACATGTATGACATCACATCAGGAAATGTGAATAAACTGAGCGGAGATCTTTCCAACGCTTTTGTGGAAGCTGCAGAAAACAATTCTCTCAGCAAAGATATTGAAAAACTTGCTATAGAAGGAGAAGGTACTCCAGAAGACTTTAATAAGAATACAAAAGATGATACTGCGGCTGAAGGTTCAGAAAATGTGCCATTGTTTGTAGATTTATCAGGGGTTAGTTTAGACACAGAAAGCAACAGCCAGGTGTCAATATCATCCGGATATAGCAAAACAAAACATGGCAGAGCATTAAAAAGACATTAAACGATACGGTGCCAAAAGGCCGCTCATGTTTGTAAATAGTTTAGCATTAGATTAACTAAATTAATGGCGACGTGATGTTATATATTTAGTCGTTACTTTTTTTACGAAAGTGATAATCAGGTTGTACAAATAAAGACTTTTTTGTGAAATTGTTTATCTTCAGATTTATTATCCTTAATACTGCTTTTATAATTTTATGTAGCAAACTTCTACTATCTTCGTTTTATTTCATATAATATTAGAAGAATATATACAGCTTACATTGATTAATAAATTAATATTAATTATTATTATTTACTGTTGCACAACAGTGAACATAGGTTTTTAACAAAAATGTTTTCCCTAAAACTTTATTTGGTTTATCTTTATTAGTATCAGTAATATGTAATATTGAAGTAAATCATATTTGAATTTCCTTGATAAATATTCTTAGTACATCTCTAAATCACGAGCACGAGCTAAACAATTAAAGACTAATTTATAACAGCAAAAGGATATTTCACATCGTGCCTACAACACTACTGCTTGTATCAATAAAATGTCATAATTTCACATCGTATTGCGATTTTTCAAAATAGTGCTTGTCACAATGTACGTGTTTCATTTCGGTGAAGGTTAAAATTTTAATATTTTACGATAATTTGTCATGAACTAACTACAAAAAAAAAACCTAAATTAAGAATATTTTTTTAAATATTAATACTTTTAATATATCAACATTGAAAAAAATACATATATGAGTCTGACAGATGAATAGTAGCAATTTAGCACCTAAATCTAGCAACACTGTTGACAGCGTCAAACATATGGATTATTTGTAGTGAAAGACGTATCGTACTGCTAAATTTGCCGTCTTTATTTTTATGAGTTTGTAATTATTTTGAATATCGGGTACCATGATGGAAGGATCGTTGAGTAAATGGACAAACGTGATGAAGGGGTGGCAGTACCGGTGGTTCGTGCTCGACGAGAATGCTGGTTTGCTGTCATACTACACGGTAAGTACAGTGACATTACGACTGCACCGAAAACCAATTCAGTGTGCGATATAGCACAATATAATGTAATAAAACATACATGACAATGATACCGGTTAAATCTCTTCACCGCTGCAGTAAGTATTTTTATGAAAATATTTTTATTTACCTAAACATGGTTCTTGTTTGCAAAACACTTGAAGTCTCTGTATTGTTAACTATCTCTTACGTTCTATTCTAAATTATTCAAAGTTTTATGTTGATATACATATAATTCTTATGGAGAACATAATAAAGATTTACTTTTGGTGTCATACGATACAGTAACATGACAATACCTGAATTCAAAAGTAGCAGTAACAATTGTGATCTCAAGATCTCCTATTTATTTACTGACGAGTTGATTATCAGTACATTCAAGTTCTTCCTCTAAATTGCTTACATATCAAACAAATAGTTTCAAATACAGAAAAACTAATGATTTGTAAATATCAAATAATCCCTCTTTTGTTAAACAATCCATGCCATGCATAATTACTACAGAATTTATAATCATCACTAATGTCAATACCCTTCAAACTCTTATAATAATAAACCTTATAACTGCCAGAATTGTTGCTAGGGAATTATAGAAAGACCGCTGATCACTAACAAGTTATCTGTGTATACCTTACACTATTAAAAAACTAAAGACGTGATATGATATTGGATATTTAATTGACAAAGATGCTGTGTAGTGATAAGTTATTTTTACTTTTATTTGTTATTTTTGGTGTAATTCTGTTTGTAGAACTTATAAAACATGTAGTAGACGAAAAAGACATTTGGAAAGTATAATGTTGTGATTCCTAGTGGGGCCTTGCAGCTCGGAAGAAAGACTTGAGCGCTGTAGATGATCATTATTGTGAACTGGACCTGAAACAAGTATTATTATACCGTTAGAACAACTCAAACATTATGAACAAATAATGTTTCCATGATTCTTAAACAATTTATTTACTGTTACATATGATTATGTTCTAAATTAAATTAAAAATATAATTTTTAATTTATTTGAATAACATTAATAAAAGTAATAATGTTAGGAATCTCATATATATTTTAGATGACAAGCATACCCATAAAGTAAATTCATACATACATAAAAGTAATCTAATTTAATACCCATATATGCAACCGGCTGGCCACTACATTGGCATTTATTTCTTACCATCAGATTGGATTGTAGTAGAGCATTAAGTTATAAGTAAAAAAAAATGTCACCCATGTACGCCAGTAACACCAAAGGCATTCCAAAGTACTTGCTTTCAAATATTGTAACTAAAATGTTAATAAATAATTTAAATAAGTCCCTTATACCCCAGAACATTAATTAAATAATATACTTTATTCATGACTATTTATGAGTTATATGACTAGTTATGACTTATTATGAATATTATAACTGTGATTGTAATCATGTGAAAATTCTATGAGACTCATACTTTCTATCAATAACAAAGTTAAGCTGCTAAGATAAGTTGCGTAACAGAAGCGCGTAATCAAAACACTACTACGTGTGAGTTAAAACCGTGCTCTGCAGGTTCTGTACATTAAAAAAGAATAAATTTTATATTTAAAGTCAAAACAACTGTACAACGCCATCTAGTTTTATCATTTAAAACTTCTGTAGGTTATCTAAGTTAACCATTATTAATTACAGTTATAATGTTTGATAATGTTGTATAATACACACGTTGGGTGGTTTATATCATTTATATTCTTTGGAAATTTAAAAGGTAATTGTCGACGTGAATCTGGCTTATGTAAATGTAATCGAACTTATAAAACTATGAATTGGGGATAATCTTAATTCCTTTCTTTATTTTTTTCATGTTAATAGCCGACAAACGAGCAGGCAGCAACTTGATGGTTAGTGGTCACTGTCACCCATGAACATCAGCAACATCAAAGTTATCACTGATGTCGGCTAAGCAATAAGAAGAACGTAAGAAAGAAAGTACTGGCTCTCAAGCCCCTAGCCGGAACACGACAAGTCATTTGGCGGCTGACTCAAACATAATAATATCAATAATAATCTTAATAATAATACTGATGACATAATCCTTACGCGAAGCAGGCTAGCTTATGTCGCCTCTTAGGACACTCAGCGAGCATAGGATTATATATATATATATAGGCGATTTTTATTTTTCTTGTTTATGCGACTGTTTTAAATAGAATAAATTTTGAATATTATATCGAAATATCAATCAATTACGTTTTATAGTACAATAGAAAGAACGCCGTATAAATAGTACGACCACAGTACGGTTTATCATAAGATTCCTTTTGTACGGAACGCTAAAAATCCATTGGTGTAACTCACCATTTGCATAATTGTAAGCCATTTCTTGTATTTCATTAGCGCTGCTTTCACCGCAGGGCTTCCCTCTGAGGACAGCAAGTAGTAGCAGTACATAATAACATGCACCGCGTTATTGATCATCGGGGAGAAGCAGGCTATGCCACCTGTGGGTTAAACATACGCTATGAAATAAGCGACTTCACACATAATTCATCACTACTACTCCTTGTAGCGCAGGTGATATCGACATTTCACGAATTTGCAAAAAAGAATAAGATAGGATAAGCATCAGATCCAACCGCATTACCGGAAGCTAGGACCACACTCCGGAACACGTAGAGTTGTTGGCGGCCGATTCAAGCAGGAGGGTGGTAGCTAGGCAGGTAGGCTTATCTCTTGGCCGACAACGCATCAGTGATTTCATAGTGGTTACTGATGTCCACGGGCGACGGTAACCACTTACCATGAGGTGGCTTGTTTACTCGTTTGTTGGTGATCTATAATAAAAAAAAAAACTCAGTAAACTAACAGTATTCTGGGCGTTGTTCAATCTTTCAAGTGTCTGCTGGTGAGAATGATCACATTTTGGTGGTCTACTTTACATTATAAAGTAAAAATAGCTGAGCAATAGATTATAGCTTATGGACAGTAGTATGGTACTATTCTTAAGACTAAAGCATCCAAGACTGATTCCTGATATTCCACTTGATCTTTTTGTGTTTCTATAAACTTCTTAACATCCTTGAGTTTCAGTGTTTCCAATCGCTGGTTCCATTTCTTCCAATGAAAATAACATCTCTCAGATAAGCGTTGGAAGGTATTCCTACAGAGTTCAGTCAATCATAATTCCGTATCTTAATAGAAACACTATAAAATGAGTAATTAAAGACGCAAAGACATAATACATGGTACATCGTATGCTGATTTATTTGTCTTCTACTTAACGATCTTCTCGTGACGTAGGACATAACATGATACCTAGAAAACAAACGTTCAAACCTAATCATGTTGGAGCGTAAAATCGCAATCGTATTAGGTGAATTAATAATCAAACCAACGTCGCTTTATTTCGATATCTGGTCTGTCGGTATTGATTTCTTCGTTTAAAGCTTTGCATTTCAGTAGATTTGATGAACTGAGCCCAATTTGTTGGAATAAATTGAAAAAGTTATTTTATATGCACGACCGATCGAGCCAAACATTATGACTTTCGCATACAGATAAACATAAAAAATACGTACCTAAATTACAAAATTACTGATACGCGATACAAGAATAAAATACTGTGTTACAAAATGTGACATCAGTCATCTCATGGAATGAGTCTTTTATATTGATATATTTACTCCTTATTTTCGAAATGAAATTTCAAGAAACGTTTTTTTGAATATAGACGCTATCCATAAATTACGTTACAACAATTTCATCATTTTGGATCCCCTTCCATCGTCACAGGTCATCATCATCCTAACATTTGAGCCTTCCTCTGGGAGACGTAATTAATAAACGGCTATGGGTCATTTAAAGACGTACTCATGGACTAATGTTATAAGATATATATCTAGATAGAATCTAGATAGAAAATATCTAGATCCCATCCATTAGGTTTGAGTTTAAGATGTTTTACAGATCACTATTTCCACATTACTACAACTACCTAACAATAACTATATTAACTACCTAACATAAATATACGTTATAATGTCAACCAAAAATGTATTGTAGGAATATGTTTTAAATTTGTCTAATTAATCCTTGATCCAATCCTTACTCCCCTACTGGTGCAGGCTGCTGGACAACGTACGTAGCTATGATATCAAGTAAATTCTGCTGGATGTTGGACTACTTACTTGTTTGCAGTATCAACCGTGAAATATCTTGAACTTGTTTTATTACTGTCTGAGAGAGAGTAAACAAACTAAGTCCGCCGGCAACGCGTCGATGACACCCTACGAAATTGATCATGTACATGGGCAGCGGTGACGAATTATAATTACGTGACCTTTCTGCTCGTTTGCGTTCACTATTTAAAAAAAATATATAGGCACTATCGACTTCATTAGGTATTACTGCTACACACAATATTACAGAAAATAAAATACTGCCCAAGGAGAGTAAACTAATAAGAAAAATGGACTAGTTTACTAATTCGCCGGGAACTCCAGAGTTATTCTTGTTTTCTCAAGTAATATGATTCCCGCTAAACGACTCGCGACCCCAACCAATCTGATAACATCGTAAAAAGGTAGTTATATTAAACATTAATGCTATTAGCTGCTCCCAACGATGTCTGCTGGGACTTTGATATGAAATATCCATAAAAGGACAATTTAGTTTCGCCATTTTTAATAAACATTTAGGTAACATTTTTTATGGTAATAGTCGACAAACGAGCAGACAAGCCACCTGACGGTAAGTGGTCACCGTCACCCATGGACATCAGCAAGACCAAAGGTATCAAATATACAAATAACAAATATACTAATGCATTGTCGGCCAGGAAATGAGAAGAAGGTAAGAAAGAAAGAAAGAAAGGAACTACTGGCTTTCAAGCCCCCAGCCGGAACACGACGAGTCGTTTGGCGGCTGACTCAAGCAGGAGGGTGGTAGCTAGCC
>DWPT01006525.1:0-11389 GCA_018251895.1 Agathymus mariae mariae
TTATCGAATTTGTATTTATTTTTTTATTCGGATATCTGATATTTTCATTTATATTGGCGAAGCTCCATAACATCCCTGAAATAAACAAAAAGAACATAAAAAATTATAATTATTTTTGTTTTTTTTTTCTTTGTCCTATTTCTGTTTTTTTTTATATTATATTTTTACCGCAATGTATTTCTTTCTTTGTTTCTATAACAATAACAGATAAACATCAACGAAGTACATGACCCTGTTATGTTTCAGTATCAAAATATACATATGCAGCGAAAATATAAACATGGATCGGGTACACCCGACCGACATGGCCTAAACGGTGACTTGTCTGCTATTAACGTGTTCGGCAAAACTTCTTTGCTATATTATAGGTTTCGATAAGTATATACTAAGAGAAATTTCTTTCTACCGAAGGGTCCAATACTATTACTAACCGTGCGTCACGCGGCGCGGTGCGTAGTGGAGCCGCTGCGGCGGTTCGGTCCGGCGTTATTATGTATGTAACGACAGTTGTTGTTGCAGGTAACCCGTACTCGTGTCAGGCGCCGCCGCCGGCGCGGCCTTAGACGAATGTGTTTCTGCCGGTTCCGATATACTTCGAATTGTATAATTTTGTCCGCTTTTAGTTGTCCGTTTCATTCGGTAGCTGAAAATGGTAAAGTTATTGTTTGTTATCGAATCGACCCCGATATATACGTCACGCGTTTCAACTGCAAACTAGGGGAGTCTATCAAGGAATCTGATCTTATCTAATTCCTTCGTGGTCGAGCTCCGATGGTATAGTAGCGATGGGCGATTGATAACAATGGAAAGTTTCTAGGTGATCACTTTAACTGGTGATGACAGCTACTTTATTTTTCTACAACTGTGACTCGGGAGTTACTTGCCGTCCCCTCATCCGGGACGACTGACCGTCGGGATTTGTTTAACCGATGGCGCAGATTGACGGAGGAAAAGTGTTCTTAAAAACCAACTTCCAGTTAAATCAAATTTAATTTTGTTTTGTTTGTACATATATATTATTAAACATTAATCGCGCACAAAAGGTATAGAATAAATTTGTTTGATTAAAATTTAAAAATCCCAACATTAATTAGGTATTGATAACATTATTTAGGAATGATTCAACAAGTTACATGCACCCTACCCATGGCCGAAACATAAAAGTATTAACGATGTAAATGGTATGTATGTATTATATGTAGTATTATATCGCCGTCTAGTTAATATTGAAAAGTTACAAGTTTTTCTTGTTGAGTTATATAATTCCGAGAATATCACATCTGAAGCAATAATCGCATGAGCGGGCCGCATTCCTCGCGTTCGGAACTATGCTGAATATTTTTAATCAATACAAATTAGGCGGAGCCAGCCCCGGGCGCCACCGGGATGTACCGGAGCCGCACGGTGGGCCGTTCGGCGGCATTATTGGCCAAATAACAAAAATAGTTAAGAGCTGATGATTAATTGTACGGGCCAATGATGTTGTCGATCTAACGAAATCTCTGAAATAAATCGTTTAATACGTGCATGTCGGAGAACCCATTGCCTAAATACATTTTAATTGGCATTGACACAGCATATGTAAAACGTTACAAAAACAAACATCGCTGACTACGTCGTGGCGAGCACTCATTGTATGCTTAATAATTGTTGGGGATAATTATATAAATTAAATTAAAACGATATATTTGCTAGTTACATTATGCTACTTGCTAAATGTGTATAATAGAACTGCTCCACACTTACTTTGCAATACTCTTACGGGGTACGAACAAAATTGCAAACGGTCGATTTATAGAGCATACAATTATTATTTATCCCCAGACTGCATCATCATTGCGTCTGCTTAGCCAAAAACAATTCGACTTACTCGTATGTCCCGACCGCGAGCCGTCGTCACCGGTGTGTGGTATGTCGCCGTGCAGGCCGGAGCTCCGCAGCTCAAGATATTGACTCATCGGCCTCAGGTACCGCCGTGTTTGTTTAGAGCTATTTGCGTGAGCGTCCGAGGAGATGAGGGCTTATCGAAATAATCTCGTAACAAGTTTCAAGAGTCTTCGTTTCCATTTATTTTGAAAACTGTTTTGTAGACATATACGGGAATATGTGGTATATATAGTGTTCGGTGGAACCTTTTCATGTTATGATGTAGCTAAGGCTAGCCTGGATAGGTTATGACTATTTAATGGGTACTCACTATCTTTCTGTTTTGAACCGATGTTTCGTCCCAATTATAGATCGTGATATAATAATACCCGTGATATTATAAGTTTAAACTCATAGTGTCCTATTAACTTCGTGTGCCTTATTATCCAACACTTCGTCTTCACTTACCATCAGGTGGGATTGTATTATTGTAGTAGATAGTTATTTTTGCTTGGTTGAAAAGCTGAATGTTGCCTTAATTCGCTTCTTTCAAATCAATAAGTAATAAAAGTTCTTATGGTTAGATAATACGGTTTTCTTCAGAATTAGATAGGTTAATATCATTGTCCAAGATATTGGCCAAGGATTAATCTAAATACCCGCATATACCTAGCTTAGAACCACTGAGACGTTCAAGATTGACACCAAGTTTTAATCCACCGGAGTGATGACTCAACGAAGACTTAAATAATGAGTTATTTGTTTTTCGATAACAAATTAAATAAAATGACCTAGTATTTCATATCAAAGAAGTTTATTACAAGCCTCTTTAGGTAGATCTCGGTTCTGTTAAGTTTAAGTTCCATTTAAGTTAAGGGCCAAGCGGTGTCCGCCGCGGGCGGTTCGAACTTATAGAGGATGCGAGATACGGCCTGACATGTTTCCCATTTTTAACGTGAACGCCTTAAGGCTGTACCTAGTCTCTGCCATGTAAATACTCACACACACGTATAAACTAGGGAAATGCGTGTGCACTCTAATATGTGATGCTAGTTTCAGAATGTGTGGCAAGCAGTGAAGGCAGCAAGATCACTGCACTACACAAGTGAGTGTTGTCACACACATGAAACACCACGGAGGAGCTTTTATTTCATCAAGTTTGCTTTAATATTGACCATTAACGAGGCAAACGAGAAATAACTTCAAAAAACAAAATATTACAGAAGGATCAGGGATACTCCTACGACCCTGCAACTTAACTAGGAATTTACGAACGAGTACCTAAATTATTTTATTATTAGCGCCTCTCCGTCCTGTTTGGAGACGGTCAGAAGTGTTGTCGTTCTCGAGAAACTTGTAAGAATTATCATTCGCTAGGGGTAATTTATATATACCTACTTCTGATTTCGGACTGAATTCCATCAAACGACTTCAAACTACCAGGGTAGTTTGATAAACCGTTATAGTTTATATGCAGAATAATTAAATACATCTGTAGGTATATCTGTACCAAATGACATACAAGGTTATCTATCAGTGTTCTTTCATCATGTCTATTTTGTTATTTTTGCGACATTCGCTTTAGCTTTCTACTCATATAGATGCACGAGTTGCACGAGAAATATAAGGAGATGTTGGTATGTATAGTTTATACATATTATAGGGTGTAACAATAAATAGTGTGCACAAAAGTAAGAAGAGAGGGAAGACAGATAAATGTAATAGCCTATTTGTAAAGTTTCTTGTAAACTTGTAGTTGAATGGTAATACGCGACCTAAGCAAACAGGATCGCCTCGCCCCCACACACTTCCTGCCAACTATTTACATAAGTCTCCATTAAGGAACCCACCTATCTTAATATTCAATTCATATCCACATTGTTTGCAAGGTGAGCGGGCCGCAGAGGGCCGCTAATCTCGATGCTTATTGTCTAAGTTCGGATATTATTGTGTAAGTTGGCGTTGCGAGTAAGGTTTCAAGTGACAATATCGTTATATACCTGACGAGCAGAATCGTTTGCAGTTGCTCGAATATTATGTTGTAGATTTTGTATGACAACTTTTTCAGTGCGAGCGAAGAAATCAGCTGAATAATTGTTATTGACATTTAAATTACTCCACAAAATTATTATTGTCCAACTATATTAAAGAAAAACTTAGTAAGTACTTATAATCTTTGAATAACTAACAAAAAGTGCATTTCCACAAAAACGAACAACATGAAGTTTATAGTGACCTGAGCTCTCCGTGGTGCTTTACAAATGAAATAGCCATAACCCTCGCTTAATATTTTCGTATCTAGTTTTATCATTACCAAAATATTCATTTTACGTTAATAATTATATAAATACAATTGAAACTGCGAGGCTTATATCAGTATTAATTAAAATAACTTTGGCCTAAGTTTTATAACTAACAACATGGTGGTGACATTACGCCAAAAACTCCCCAATCCTCAATCACGTCCCTGTTATGTAGATAGCCGTCAAACGAGCAGTCGAGTCACTCGATGGTAAGTCGCCACCGTTCTAGAGGTTCGTAACAGAAATGAAAATGAAAGCGGAAAACCAGTTTATCATCCCGCTCTGCATCGAAGTTTTCTACAATCCATGCACTGAAGTTCCCAATAGAACAAACGAAGTACAGCTACTCTTCAGGCATGATCATGAGAGATCTCCGTTTACTTAAGTATAACAGGTTTAAATAAGGTGTACTTCAGTATTGTATAGTCGCATCGAACTGTTCACGTAGTCGGTACTGTAGTGTGAGTGGTAAAGCTTGTGGCTCTCGACAGTAAGAATCTATGACAAAGTTCTAATGTTCACTTTATTCTTCAATTCCCGGTCGCCACTCAGGCATTTGTGAGCTAAGGAAATAAATGTAGTACTTTGCTGTAATTGAATCAGTAAAATACTCTTAAATATGAAGTTAGAAAGCCTCCCTGCGTTACGATACATGAGCAATCAATGTAAAGTATAGGATATGTTTAAATTTGAGAGGCACAATGTTATAGAGCATTACAATAACCATTTATATTGTAACTAAAATGGTTGTTTATTAATTAACAAAGAACGATAGAATAGAAGAAGATAGAAGAAGAAAACGTTTTACTCGATGGAGCGAAGGAGACGTGTCTCGATATATATGCAGTAGAACACGAGGAGAACATTGAAATCTGTCTACAGGAACGTGACCATCGCAGGTCGAACGTACGTGTGGTGGCGCTGGACGAACTCAAAGCACCGGGTTCGATACACCGAATACGTGGTGTCCTGTGTGTATGTAATGTGTAACGCGGACCTGTATACGATAACGTAACGTAATGTTTATTACGTACGTGTTGAACATTTGGTCGAGTGACCTTGGGAAATATGTGATACTCTGAATTAAATCTGTTATTAGTTGTTTCTATGACGACAAACACGTGCATTGGCGTTAGAGCGATCTCAATAATGTTTTTGACGGTGTAGTTAAAAGTCGAAAGACTCGTGGTATGCTGATAATACACGGTTTGACCAAATTGGCAAACTTCGCAAAATATTGAATGATTCACTCTTATGGTTTTTCAAATTGAAAGGTCGGCTGTGTAAAACACACACATCACACGTAAGGCGGCACAATCACAAAGGTGACGGCTCACACGTGATCCTCGCCACTCGCCAAGCAAGTACCAGTCTCCCGAAGCTTTCGCAATCTATTTTTCAGTAAGTACTTTTAAACTTGTTAATGGTTCAAATCACATCACATTAAGTAACCAGGCCGGCGATTAGCCGCGGCGAGGGTTGTTTTTTGTTTGTTTGTTTCTTGTTTGCCGCGAATTATTCGTCCCTAATCCTTGCTCGGGGATTAACACAACAAGGGAAGTGTTTGCGCCGCGTTTTTGAAGAAACGATATCGGCTACAATGGGTAGGCGTCCCAGGTTTGTAAGTGATTACGGGACAAGTCCTACGACGGTTTTAGGACAGAGTAGTGCACCCAGTACATGTGACGAATAACTGGCCTATTAAGAAATTATCAAAATATTCTTTAGATAGTTTGAAATGAAATAAATATGAAAATAACATTAAGTACTAAATTAAAATCTCGAAAATACAGTAATAATTATACGACAGAAAAGAATATGATTATTTTATGTGAGAATGTTTTTTAAAATAAAAAGCTCATTGAGAATTGAGATAAATAAAATGACACAGTATAGCCGTAAAGGTAGTTAAATGTAAATCTTTTCAAGGTTACCTGTTTTATTCACGCCAGGCTTTCGATAGCAAAAAATAATAACCAAATAACTGTACAATGATTTACTAGCACCAGTTTTATTTAGACTATCCCGGACCAATTTGTCGCATAGTACTCCTAGCAATCGCGTCGAAGCAATATTTCAGGCGGTTGCAATAAAAGAAGCGGCAATTAGTAATGTTTTGTTTGTAACGTCACGCAGAGTCACGGACCGTCACTGAGCGGCACGCGGCGTCACGCGACGATTTTTCACTGTTAATCTCTTGTCTCGGTAATCGTTCATAACTTTCTTGACGACGAAATTGTCAGCTATCTCTTTACGGCCAGTGGTAGGGGCTGAAGTATTTTTCTTTGTTTTTGTTTTCAATTGTTCTTCAAATACGCCCCTTTTTATTAATCATCGTTTTAAACATTAGTTGACGTGGCTAAATAAATTATGGTTACATTTCATTCCAGTTCACGAGTCGTTTTACAGAAGTAGTTAAAACCTCATGATGGACGTAGATCAGTGTTGTATTAAGTATGTTCACAAGATAACTTACGAAAAAGTAAGTGTCAAATTAGATTTACGCAATTGGATTGCACTCATGCAAGTGCGTAAGTTTTATTAATATCCAGTCATACTGGAATATTTCTATTCACTTTTATGATGTTTCTATGACGAAGGACAAAACAGGAAAAAAAAGAAGATCGGTAGACTGTCGATGTCGATAACATTAACGCACTCCACACCCTCGTATCACTCCTTATCGACCCATTGGACAATGTGGTAATAATTCTTGTAATTTACTTGTTGAAGACGATATACTGGTTCCTATCGATGACTATCAAGATGCGTGATCAAATACTCCGCAGTGGTATCGAAAGTTTTGACTTATCTACTCGTAAATATGAGAAAAACTTATCGTTTGGAATTCGTCGAACATTCGTAACTGTTTTGATAACATCACAGTCAGTAACACCTCTAATTATCCATCGATAAATATATTTACCGGCTAGTATTAACTAAATGTAGTTATTTTTTAATACTTAGAAATACTCAAATCTTCAATTTAGACGTCATATTTTCGTCGATCGCTGTCGATTTGCGGTGGCTTGAACGTGGTATAACGTGATTATCCTTATTACAGGATTTTTTTTGTCTCACATAGTAATTCAAATAATTTACAGTGTTCTTGTCATAGTTACGAAGGTCATATATGTGTGACACCGGCGCGGTGCGGCGCGGCTACCTCGTCGGTGCGCCGAACGACATAATGCGTTGCAGTATCTCATTTCGGCACACTGAAGTATGCAGTGTTTGGAATTGTTTAAATTACCCCATAAATACACGTAAACGATTCGCAACAAAGCGGGCCGCGTCGGTCGCAAGCGATAAATCTGCTCGCAGCTATACAAACAACGAATAACTTTCACGGCTGAAAATATCAAATGTAAAATGTAAATTTAACTACCTAATACGGACTTAAGCCGGCGAAACGGCGCTTTAAAGCGCTGCTTATTTAAAATTTTAGTGGTGTTTTTATGTTTGTGTCGCTGTCGAGAGAAATAAAAACGTCTGGTTGTACGCAGCGCGGGCGGCTTATGAATGGCCTATGAGCTCCCATGTACAGAGTATGCGACGTGGCTCAGCGCAGAGAAGTCAGCCTCCGACGTTGATACCTCTCGTAGCACTTAGCTCACTGATTCTACTCTTTGTACAGCGACGCTTAGTACTTACAATATAAAACAGTAGTTACATTTAATTTAAAACTAACCGAACAAAATATATACATATCAAAAGTTCTGCTTATCTGATATATCAGACGTGTTTTATATCATTTTCGCAATTATTAAATTATAGTTTAGTTCTGCCCACTGTTTAAATATGTATCTCTTTTATATATGTAAAGTAGATAAAATTTGTTAAAAATATCTTTCATTAATAGAGAGAGCGAATAGGTTCTTAATTCCTTGTCTTTTGAGGTCGATTACAAACAGCGCTTCTGTAAATATAATTAGTCTATGCGAAGTGTCTCTTAGGTGGCGGTGCATCGCAGGCAGTTTGCTTGATATAATGCACGTCGCGACCGTTATTGCTCCAACCTACTTATTTATAATTGTTACTGCCACAGCCAGCCCCGTTTGACCTTAAGCCCCCCCTCGCTCTGACTCAGTACAACTCTGAAAGCTCGACGATTATGGCGTAAGCGAGCTCATGCTACGCTGGAGTCCCGGTCGAGGGCAGCCTACGAGAGCCAGTTAGGTCGGCACGGGCAATTTAGTTTTCTTTCATGGTGACTATAAGTGCAACCTTTATTGCGTTTAGCATGGCACTGAGAACGTTCGGATGAGTCATTGTTACGACTTGTTTCCTTCAAATCTCTGCAGATCCAATTATTATAAATCTTGGAAAATTGAGATTTTTTCCAAGATTATTCAGGGTATGAACAATATGTTGGACAATATTTTTATTTTATTTCATGACGTATGAAAGCTGTAATTTTGCAGTCAATGTAATCTTAAGAGGAATGCTCGATATCGGCACTATAAGAGATTAAAATTTCAAAATGAAGAAGAATTGTAATAGCTAAAAAATTACGAGTAATATTTTTATGGACAAGGCAAAGTCATGCAAGCAGCCATTCACCATCCAATGGATCACATAAACTCCCGCAAAAACTCAAAGTTAACAGCAAGGAGTTGATTTTTTGAGCCAGCGATCTACTCATTCAACATATTCAACATATTTTCCTAGGTTTATTGACTGGTGCAACCTTTAGACATGTGTTGTCGCTCTTAGATCTGACCACAGCGGACACCCGCGAGATACGAGAATGTCACCAGTTAGTGGAAGGCTATGTCGCATAGTGAATCTCCAAAGGCTCTTAAATTTTCGGATCATGTTATTAGAATATATTTTTCGTGTCGAGCTAACGTAACAGGCGAGCGGTAATTGCATTTAAATTTAAGCACTATATTTTGCTCAGTATCTCCATAATCTTGGCTCACATTTGTAAGGTTACAACTAGATGTTTCTAAATATGTGTCTTCCTTAAGGAATATATTGTAAGTGCATTTACACAGGAAATTCAGTTAGTCATTCACCTCGTGCGCAGTAACGGCGACAGTTAGCTGCAGCCGAGCCTGCCGGTCTCCTTCCGAGTCAGATTTAACCGCTTCACCCGTATATTACAACTAGTTTTTATAGCACGTAATATACGAGACTATAATTGTTGTGGCGGTGACTATCCATGATTACAAGCCAACCTTCTCTAATACCGGCACACAGTCCTGTCTGTTAGAGGTCTCTGGACTTTGTAGTACCCAATTTAATTCAGATGATACTAGGACGTATTCAATCAGCTGTAAAATATTTTTTACGTGTTTCGATTGGGTTCGGACGGCAACTTGTCAGTGTTTCCTGTGGCATTTCGGACGTGTACGGGCGGCCGTGAACATTTACGATAAAGTGGCCCTTCTGCTTGTTTGTAAGCTTAGAAAAATATTATTCTTCATTGAAATTCTTGTGACATTTTTTTATATGAGCTTGGGAGTAGGGATTGCAACTGATGTCAATTAGTAATTTCAGCTCAAGGTCAAATATTATGATCCTACAGATAATATTTCTACTCTACATGTAACGCAGTATTTTTAAGGTTCGCTGGTAAAGTGCCGACAATTTCAGTCTCAGTGCAGTCTCATTTACGTAATAGTTAAAAAGTGTGACGACGTAGAGCTGCGCCGTTATAATGTTGTCGTCTTCGGCGGCGGCGGCGGCGGGGTCAGTCGAGAGGCCGCGCAGCGGGCGGCTTGGTACTCACGCATTGTCTACACTTCCGCAACGGCAGAAAGTTCAATAAAAAAGGTTTATGCCTGTGTAACGTACAGATAACAGCATTCTTGTATTTGTAACATAGAATATGGCGTGTTAAATTTTTCCCCGCTTGGCCGGAGTTGTACATACAATGAATTAAAAATATAGTTAGATTTACAAAAGTACGTAATATCGCCTATACAACTTTCTGTACTTAGGATACGATTAAATAATTATAGTGTAATTAAGAAAAATTCAACGCAATTATTACAGCATTCTGCATCGTCGGTGAACAGATTTATTTTATTGGCTCCACTAATTCTATCAAAGACCGCGCTGCTTTAATAGCACACAACAAAATAAGACCCTTAAAAACTAATGTTCAGACTTAAGTCGCCGCAAATACCTCCTTGTGACTCGCGCGATACTGCCTCCGACGTCGCCTGCAACCTGGCTACGCTCGATTCTCTCACTGTTTTGAACCTCCAAGCAAATTTCAGCTCAACAATAAGGCAATGAAGTCCCTTTTAGACCGACTTACTATCGTTAACTTAAGGCGAAGTAATCACGGCAAGATTAAAAAGTTGGAGTCGGTAGCGCGATGTCATTGTAAGTGGAAAATGAGTAAAATAAGGCAATACATTTTAATTAGGAGGAAGGGATCTGCCTTTTATTCCTTACGCGATAACTCGCGTTCTCTATTAATTGAATTTCATGTTTAATTAAGTCGAACCGCGCTCAGATAAGCCACTGATCTCGATTGTTGTGCCGTACATTTTGGAGTTTTTGAACCAACTTATCTTTTGTGAGCCGTCTGCTTAGCCGTTAAGCTCAGGGGGAATTTATATAAAATGCCTACAAATAGTGGAAGATCACAACCTAAAGTATTCCACTGCTGGGCTGTCTTTTCTTATGATCTTCTTACGGCAACGGTCCACAACGCCGGCTAAATGCACGTTGGAAAACCATTTAAAAATATTCTTATAAAAATATATTTATTTCAAAATCACACTTAAGATACGTGCAGCAGCAGCAGAAGCAGAAGATACGCGCAGGATTCGAGCCCTGGTCCGACAGCTGTATCAGTAGTTTACCATTGGCCTTTCGGTCACTTACCCAACAACAAATTTACTACGACAGAATGCAGAAAATGTTCTGAATAAAGTATCAATTAAAACCGGGTGAAAACCATGTCATTGTATTGGGCGCTGGCCACAGCCCGAGTAGAAGTAGTCAATGTTTAAAAAATATACCCAGTTAAGTTTGGCTGCTATTCGTCCTTTGATGGAAACGCACAAAACATTTGTTAATGTTTGCTTAACCATGTCAAACAAACTCCTCAGCGTAGGTTATTTTAACGATTTGTTTATCCTGAACTATAAGGTAATCAGCCAAAGCAAGAATGCCCTAAACGTCAATTTGAACAACTCACTATTTAACGTTCTTACGGAGGAAGCAATTAAAAAGTCAGTAAATTTTATAATTCTCTC
>DWPT01006526.1:0-11389 GCA_018251895.1 Agathymus mariae mariae
TACACGTCTGAATGGAGTACCTTTATTATTTGATCCATTAACTTTTTCACTGGGTGTAGATGAAACATTGGTACCCTAAAATTTATTTAAAAATAAATATTTAGTTTTCTTAAAGACATTATTATTTTTACCCAATATATATATATATATATATATACTAAACTTTAATAAACACTATGCTAACAATGTGTTAGCAATGTGTTTACACAGTAATAAATCAAGGATAAGGATAAAATATATTGGGTCTACATTTACAGATGACAACTACTTTATACATGACTAGCAGACCCCTCTGACTTCATTCGGATAGAAAAATTAATTATTTATACAGGATTATTAAATATGTTATGTTTCTTTGCCTTGATTAGATATCATCAGTGTTATAGATCTATTAATATATGATGAATATAGGTAGGATGATCTCTCTCTCTCTCTCTCAATTAACTGGGGATGACCACTAATGTGTTTTATTGTGCAGATAATTCTAAGTGAATCCTAGTTCATTTAGACAGCTTAGTACTTATCAATTAGGTTTATTGAGATGTTATATAGCCTATCATCTGTACATTTACATGTTCTCCCTACATACCAATTTTCATTAAGATCAGTCAAGCTATTCTTGAGTTATATTGGGACATACAGACAATCAATGATTTTCGAAAATGGTCAAAATGATATCAGCAAGTCAAAAAATTAAGATGTATCATGAAATATAACAAACAAAAAGAAATTTACAAACCCAGAGGTACTACAGATTTATTTTATTTATTTAATAATTCATGTACACTGAATAATTAAAATATGTAAATTGAAAAAGGAAATTTTGTACAGAGGTTTTTACAATATGTACATTAATGTAGTATGTAATAGTTAACAGCAACAGAATATTGTCGAAGAATATGTATCGTTCTGTGCAACATTCTTTGTAATTGAGTAGATTTGTACATGGTTAGTTTATACTAAAAAAATCAAGTTATGTCAAACATTTGAAATCTGTTTATAGCAAAATGGTCAATTACTACGTAATAAATGTCCAATGGTAATTATCTTTTTTGCATGATTTACCACCCTGTAAAATTAGTAATTGCACTAATATAAGCCTCAATATATTTATGTAACTATTTTTATAATTTAAGTACAAATCAAATATGTTGATTTATTTACCTTTACAAAATTGCTATATGGTTTTTTAGCAGGTGTAGGTTCTCCATCTGATGTTTTTCTTTTCTTTCCAGTTTTGAAACTATTGTTCGCCATCTGGAAACATATTGCAATATTATATATAGAATTTTTTTTTTAGCTTTAAAACATAGATACTAAAAATATTTTAAAATAATATGAAATGATAATTTACCTCATTGCCTTTTTTAGCTGTTTTAGCAGGGGGACCATCAACAGCATCACTGTCGTCATCTGAATGTGGCTTCTTTGCAACCTTTTTTTGTTCAGGTTCATCATCACTACTATCCTCCTCAGATGAGTCTTTCTTTGCCTTTTTAACTGAAGCTTTTGGTGTCGCTACTTGGCACTTTTTATTTTTTTTATTATCATCACTACTATCATCGCTATCTTCTGAAGATGATTTTTGAGCACTGGGTTTAGTTACAATGGCAGCTTTTGAGGCATTTGGTTTCTCATCATCACTACTATCATCACTGTCTGAAGATTCTTTTTTAGCTACAGGTTTAACATTTGCTTTGGGAGTAGGTTTAGGTGTCTGTTTTTGCACTGGTTTTTTTTCATCTTCACTACTATCATCACTGCTATCATCGGAAGATTCTTTTTTAGTAATAGGTTTAGCTGTTACCTTAGGAGTAGGTTTGGGGGTTTGCTTTTGTACTGTTTTTTTCTCACCTTCACTACTATCATCACTGTCATCCGAGGATGATTCCTGTTTTATATTAGCAACCTTAGCAACAACTGCTTGTGGTTTTATTGCTATTTTAGGTTTTGTGTCTTCCTCACTAGAATCAGAGTCATCAGAGGATTCTGCCTTTTTAGAAGGCTGTGTTTTTCCAGGTATCTTTGCTGGGGTTGACTGTAATTTTTGAATAGGCTTAGTTGGTTGTTTTTTACCATCTACTAAGTCATCGCTGTCTTCATCAGATGATTCAGGAGGCTTAGGAATTACTTTCACATTGGATTTTCCTGGAATGGGTTTTGAAGCTTTCGCTTTGGTAGCATTATCACTACTGTCTTCACTGTCTGATGATGATGCTTGTTTTTTAACTACAGGAGTGCCTTTCATTGATAAAGGTTTGGTTGGATTGTTTTTTTTGGCTGGAGTTTGTGCCTTTGTTTGAGGCTTTTTATCATCACTGTCATCACTTTCATCTGAGGAATCCTTTTTAGAAAGAACATTTTTAGGAGCAAGCTTTGTTGGAATATTTTTAGCATGTTGTTTTTGTTGCGGCTTTTCATCTTCACTATCTGAACTATCATCAGAAGATTCTTGCTTTTTTGGAATTGTTTTTTGTGCAGGTTTATTTACATTATTGAGTTGAGGCTTAGGAACTTCGTTGTCACTGCTATCATCAGATGATTCCTGCTTCTTTACTATTTTGTTTGGCAATACAGGCTGTTTTGTTGGTTTGGTTGTAGCATTGTCTTCACTGCTGTCACTCTCTGAAGTTTCCTGTTTTTTAGCAGCTGGTTTTTGATTTACAACTGCATTGACCTAAAATAATGTAACATGTGTTGTAAAATTTAATCTTCCATGTTGATAAGAATTGGTTGGATAATATAAAATCAGAGGTAGTGACGATAATACAAAATCACAGTTTTTCATGTATTGCATAATGTTATACATCATTGAAATCAGAAATTTAAAAATGTGTAGATTTATATTACTGTTACCGTTTTAGGGTTTTCTTCCTCAGCACTGTCAGAATCCGATGAGTCTTCATTTCGTGTTTTTTGGGCAGGTCCTTTTCCATTGATTTGTGGTGTTGCTTTTTTTGCTTTATCACTTCCTTTACTAAAACATATTGAATGTAAACCTCTATAATGTAACAATTACATAAAAGTATGTATATTCAATATATTTGCTTTAATAACATTTTGAATTCAAAAAAAATTTGAGATATATTGCAATTTACATAATTGTGAGGTTCCAGGTCTAATTCTACTTTTATAATACGAAACAATACATTTCATACATTCAAATGTATTTAAAATAAAAGGTAGATATATAAAAATAAATGTTAATTCTATTACAAATCAAACCAAGGCTCTCTCCTGAGCCAATCTAAATAAAACTCTCTTGTTTGTGATGCACCCTGGTCATAAGCAAGGCTATAACAAATTATCCCTACTATTGGATAGCATTGGGCTCTTTACAATCCAGTTTAAATGAAATTCAAAATAATTTAATAATTCTATAAAAATAGTTATGTACATAATTTGTAGCTTCTACTACTGTTTTCAATAAATGCTTTAACATTAAGTAGAAGAAATTCTTCAGTTAGTTATTTAGTAAGTCAAAACACGTTGGAGGGAATCAGTTACTGCACTATTATTGCACAGTATGTATTTATATATTCATCTTTAACATAATATCCTGTAATCATAAGCTGTGCTATATAAAATCACTTAAAAGTTAATACTAAGCCTCATAAAAGGATCCCAAACAGTATTTTTTAGGAGATATGAAGACAATCAAATTATAATTATTCTTGTTTCATTATTGTGTACATATATATATGTTGTGCCTTTAATTTTTTTAATACATGTACTAATTAACATTAGACGCATATAGAGGCTGCTCCTATTTTTTTTAACATTTTCTGAAAAGTCATGTGCAACTAATCTATTATTTATTTTTTTCAACCATACAAGTACAATCAAACTAATGGATGATAATGATTGATGGTAAGATTCTGTCTATATATCCTCATCACTTACCATCAGCTCATCTCTCTAGCTACCATTGCCTTTACATAAAAAAGCTCGTATAATCTTATCATTATTATTTAAAAAAGATATTAGTTCTATTTGAGATCCTCAATCAGTATAAGCCACCCCTTACAGTTATTACATGTATAAATGAAAATAAATGCAAGATGCTGGTGATTGTTTTACTAAAACAAAACTTCTATTTAATACAAACTAATACATCTGAAATAAACTGGTACAGAATTTAGAATGGCAATTTCATCATCTTTACCTAATCAGGACTTAAATGATGGTATAATATATCATAACGGCAAGTTCAAGACAGAAGTTCCAAACTATTTTCGTAAAACAAGTGTGAATACTTATTAAAACTTACCTTTGCGTTGCAGACTTTGGCGAGTTTTGCAACTTTTTATATTGTGAGTAAATCTCATAAATCGTCGGCAAATTTTTCGTTCTGGGTTTCTAAAACAATGTTTTAAATTAAAATGTTTATTATATTTCACTTAGTGAAATGAAAATTTACAAAATTATCAATTTTGCAGTGCGAAGTGTATATTTACAACTTTTATCTACTTTACAGTAGAACCAGCCGCCATCCACCAAGGAATTGACAGCACCACCCGTCTCGATTAATATAGTCTTCATAGCGTTTATAATAACAATAATACTATTATTACCACAAAACTGAAGTTATTAATATTGTTTTGAACTTATTTTTACTTTAATCTCTGAATAAAACATTTACAACACGTGCAATGGCCACACGTGGTTGACACAAAAACTTACCGCTTTGGTTTTTGTTAAAAAGTCCTTTGCGACAGCCTTATCAATAGAAAGAATAAATTGATGAATAAGAGAACAAAGTTCAGCATGAATTTCAGTATTAACGCTCATTTTTTTGCTTTTATTAAAAATATTTTAGTACTAACACGGCATCACCTACTATACACCACGCGGACTACCACAATTAGAAGTAAAAAGATAGTAGAGAGATTCTGTTGATATCAGTGCTGCCAATAAAAAAATCTCGATTCCCGCGCACGTCAATGCAATTCCCCGCTTCTTTTACTTAATTCCCCAAAAAATCAATGATATTATATTTTTGGAATTGTTTATTAACATTTTTTTAAACAAAATAAGTTAAATGTCATTATTTAATAAAAGGAACGGAAATAAAATTATTCTTTGTTAAAAGCTGTATTTTTAAACCACTCTTTAAGAATATTATTGAAAATTTCAACTGTTCAATTTCAAAAAATCGACAAACATGAAAAAAATAATTAAGGATGGTGTATAAAATGCAGAATCGTGTTCAAATGACAGTTAAGCAGACATTTGAGTGGTGTTGTCATTAAAATGATGCTAGTAGTGCCGAACTGTATTGTCAAGTCTGAACGTGAAATATATATAATATAATAGATGATATGAAATAGGTTTATCCTACAGAATAAATTGGTCTGGATTTCCCGAAATATCCCGATTTATGTGATTCCCCGCGCTCTCTCCGCGCTTACCTTCAATTCCCCGCAAATAAGGGATTTTCCCCGCAATTGGCAATACTAGTTGACATAGACTAGGAAAACTATAACTATATTTGACCGCACGCGCTGAGATTTGCCAGCACCTAGAAAATATATTTCAATTACAGTAGATATAAAGCCGTGTATATTACTGTTCCGTGTGGTCGTGCGTACTATAGAACCATATCTCGATAGATAATTCTTCATTTGTCATAGTTAAGATATTAAAACGTTTATTGGTTAAGGTTTTTTTTTCAATAATTAATTAATTAAATTAATTACTAAATTAATTTGTTGCTCATAGTTGTAAATGGCTAATTAATGAATTTTCATGTATTAACGCTCATATTTTTGCTGGCATGCTAGGGTGAGTGCAGTAGTTATTGTAAAAATATATGTCTTTTGAAACAAATTAACAAAAAAGTCACACAAATCACAAGGAATTAGGAATAAGCAGAAGTTCATCAGATGGAAAATCATTTTGTAGTATTTTGGGAATATCTCAGAAGGAAGCTCGATCTCCAGTTGACATATACATGGCAAAAAGAATCGTGAAAAAATCAGACTGTGGAAAAATGTCACGAATCCGGTCTTGAAGATATTTATTAAATTATTTAAAAATGTATCTACTAAATAAATGGAGTCTTCCAGAGGAGAGTGAATAGTTTTATAAGTTAATGTGTTGAACATCTCATGACATCATCACCACTTACCATCAGGTGGGATTGTTGTCAAGTTTTAACTTATTCTATCTAAAAAAAAAATTGGATGGAACTTGATAAATTTAACGCCCAACTGTGATAATTCAGTTGGTAGATGCCTGTTTAGCGAGCGAAGGGCACCAGGATTAATGCTATTTGCAACACAGGTAAACCGAATGATGGGATGTGTCTATGTGAACCTTTCTTTTTAAAAAGAAAGTTTGGACGAAATTTTGGAAGAAATACGCTGGTACTGCACTTGCGACTAAAATATATTTACGGGGCTACTGTAAAACGTATTTACCGTTCATTATTTTAGGAATGGTGAGTGGGGAATAAATAGGTCTTATGTCTGAGCAATAAACGTTAACTACAACTATAAAACAACTTTGCCACTCATACAGAGACTCAAAGAAGGACACTGTCTGTCTTTACCTTAGCGTTATGCAGGCAATCCTAATACTAAATAAAGGAAGTTAGATAAATGTATTTAATTACATTTTTATAAATTATAATTTAAGAAATTCGTTCAGTTTAATGAATTTATGCACGGAATTAAAATACGTTGAACTATCAATTTTTGAAATAATATATCAATTTTGTAAAATTAGTTTTTGATAATACATACGTGCGCCACAATACTATAAGTTACTTTCAATTTTATAAGGGCGCCGTAATCGCCTCCCGTTGACGTCCACAACACCATAGTAGACTAAAGTGGTACAGAGCTAAGTCACCTACAGTACGAAGACCCATTCATCAATGCCATGCCCGTTATTCAGCAACAAGAACGACAAGCAGGAGAAGTTAATATTAAAGCTTACAATAGTAGAATATACTTATAACTATGGCATAAATTTGTGCTTATTATTAATGGCCCGCCTCGACTTCAGGCGAGTTAAATAATTATCTTAGTAGAAGATGTATATTAATAGAATATAGTATATATATTTCTGTAATATTTTAAGAAATTATTATTTATTTAAAAAAAAAAAAAATTCTGCGGTTTCGGATATTACCCTCCGCATACATAGAAACTTTCCAAATTTGTACTCCTTTTTTATTTTCGATATATCAATATGAATGTGTTACGTATCCTACAATCAAGGGAAAACTTTTCATAGATTTAGATCCTTTATATAATGTCGTCAACGAAACATTTTTTAGTGGCAATATACGTGCTGTCTTTAACGTATTATCTCACTGAATCATGCATCAATAATTATAATAATAAATAAAGGCGGACAATGGACGGGCTCCAACACATAATAGATCTTGTCCGACTACGTTATACGTTTATGTTTAATCGACGGTGGGGCGGTGGATGAGATCCGGTACTGTGTTAAACGTATTACTATCATAAGCAATGATAAATAATGTTGCCAAATGAATTACATCCAAGGCAGTTAAACATGAAAAAAAAGTACCTCTAAGCAATAGGTACCTAAATACGGTACCTACCTATCTATTGATGTTTTCATTTCGACTTTACTTGTTTGTAATTATTATTATAAGAGTGTATAGAGAGCAGTTCATTTAATTTCTGTGACTTTTGAAATATTTCTAGTCTTAATTATTTATTAAATTTCTGGTTAAAATTAATTTCAGAATAAAAAAATACATATCTAAAATTCGTCATGTTTATGATTGTGAGAGCGCTGGTTATGCAAATAATTCACAACTTTTAACAGGATAATATTATGATACGTTAGCTTTTGTGACTGTTTATAAGGTTCAACGAGTGACCAATATGCCTGTTCACCAAATAAACGTTAAAAATTCATCTGATATCGAGAGTTGGGACTGGAGCGGTGGATGTGGCAGGGAGACTGTTCGGGCAGGCTCCGGGTCGAGTCAGACATCATCTAGTAATTCAAGCGGAGATATTTGCCGTATTTGCCACTGCGAGAGCGAAGCTCAAAATCATTTATTAGCACCCTGCTATTGTTCTGGTAAGTTCGTTATTTAAGAGTTTTCTGGTTATTAAAATGTTGAGTTCCACTTGATTTTATTTGCGTTTACTTTTTTTTTATTATAATCGGCCTCTACTATATGGTGTTAATTCAATATGCCAGTTTTTTGTTATTAACTTAAACTAGTGTCCACATAACGTAGCACCACAAATTATTGTTTGTATTCACTTATTACAAGCTAAGCAATATTCATGTTGAAAATGATCAAAGACTGTTAATGCCTTGAAATGAATAATAGTTGAAAATTACCTGACTGATTTACCAAACTGGCCAACAAAATTTTCAACTAGTTGTTTATTACTTTTGAAACTAGGTATTTATAAATATGCTTTAAAAGAAAATTCAACTTACTACCATTCATGAGATTATCTTAAATTAATTCATGATTAGGATATTGTTATTACAAAACAGTAATTTGTTTACATTCCTTTCACATATATTATGTGTATATCATTAAACTGCATTCCTGCAGAAAATATTTGTAAGTAAAGACAAAATTAATGATGCAGGTATTCCATAATAATAGCATTTATAATCAGACATTTATTAAAATTTAAAATTAAGACCGTGTTAACTCATAAAGAAGTTACTGATATGTAAATAGTTGAAACAGAGTAATTAAATCCTGTCAATCACAATGGAAAAGTTATTAGTGGAAATATCTTTTTATTTATCTCTTAAATAAACTTGTAATAAAATCTTATATATGTATGATATAGTTAGTTCATATTTGTCTCTTTCTCTCTCTTATACACAGATTTAAAACATACCTATACTTTTATCTCAGAATTGTTAGTATCATAATGACATCATATATCCTTGAGCTCAAAATAACATTCACAATTTTATTTTCAATAATGTAATTAATGAATTAGTTAATTGATTTTTTAATTCCTAACTCAAAAAAAGATAAAATTTTGTTCTTGTAGTTTTATCTGTACTTTATTAGTAAATCAAAATTAAATACAAATTTATCTCTGATAGTTGTATATGAAAAGCATACTTTGAAAGTTTACTTTTAAAGTTACAGTTGTAATAAGTAAACAGACAGGCCATCTGATGATAAGCAGTTACTGCAATATCCACAACATTAAATACATTACTGATGTATTGATAGCATAGAAAAAACTAATTAGAAATAAAATATGGGAGTGTCCCTTAACAACACTGAAGTATAAACTTAGTAGATTTTTTTGGACGCTTTTGGCATCATTACACATGTACAACTTAGGCGAGTTTCCTTAAGTTTATAATCTTTGTTTGAATTTAGGAATACAAAGATATTTAAAAACTTACCAGACTAATGTGTATATTTTACATATTGACACATAACTAAGTTTACCATTGTAGTTCAAAATTCTGGTATTTTGTAGTATCATAGAAAGTCTTTTTATATAAATGTATATTTAAAGTCTAAAATATTTTACTTGTAAATTAAACCAACCTCTCTGCTACTGGTGCACAATGCTGATTTATGTTAATGCTGGGCTTAAATCTGATGGTACTCAAAATGGTGGAGGGGTTTTTTATCTGCCAACAGGTCAGCTATGACATTCTTTCTAAGATCAACTATGAAATGTTTTATGTGTTTCTCAACTGTGTGTATAACAAATACATAGGTTTATACTTTATTTCTTAATCCGCAGTAAGCCAGTAATGCCCCTGGTGTTACAGACATGTATAGAGAGGTAGTGACTACAAATCTGCTTGCTTGCATTGGAAGCTTTAGAAAAAAAACAATATATTTACATAATAAAAAACTTTGTTGAATTATTTGTACCAAATAAAAAAAAGATTTATATATGTTTTTTCTGAATTACAGGCAGTTTGAAGTATGTACATCAGAGTTGTCTTCAACAATGGCTAACAGCATCAGAAACCAGATCCTGCGAACTATGCAAATTCAATTTCATCATGCACACTAAAATTAAGCCTTTTAATGAGGTTAACATTTTTATTAATTCAGTTATTTGAATGGAGTATATGAGTAGCTTTTACTTTACATTATTTCAATGTCTATGTTCAGGTTTTTTTCCCTGGAAAAAATTACAGTAATAGTCTTGCCTATGAATAGTAATGTCTAGCTTTCAACTAATGATTTGACATGTTTAATAATTGCTCATGTAATATGTAATAGTGTTATTACTAAGTTCAACTAATTAAAAACAGGAGAGAATGATAAATCTAAACTTTATGTACAATTATATATTACAATTCAATATGTATTTTTACTGTTTCTATATCACATTACTCTTAATGTTGTGGTTTTTTTCACATGCACACATGCAAGATTTTTATTTGCTTCCAACAACAGTTTGCACCCGCTAATTATTTGTTATATATTATTTGTGTACTGCAATTCGCTAAGTATAAAATCATTCATTTATGTATCTAGATATAATATTGTGCTGGTGAATTTCTACTTTTAAATAAGTACTTGGTTTTTGAGAGTAAGTACAAAAAAAACTCCTTAAATACACTGAACGTGTCACACATAAAAGGTAGTATGTAGTAACATGTGCATTAATATGTTCGTAGTGGCGACTGCTCGAGATGTCAGGACTGGAGCGCAGGCGGCTGTGTTGCGCTGTGCTATTTCACTGCGTCGCAGCTCTGTGCGTCATGTGGTCCCTCTTCGTACTGATCGAGCGCGCAGTCGAGGAGGTGAACCGCGGACTCATAGGTAACCCAATATATAATCTAACTGACTTATAGTTAAAATAATCTATGAGATGCAGAGTCGTATATTTGAATTGACGAAATTTTTTTACATTTCGTAGGTAACATCAAATTTCTATTTTTGTTTTTATAATAAAAACCTGTCACAAACTTTCGTCTTCCAACGGTCAAAAACCAAATTATAACTTTTCATTCACATCAGCATATAAGGATTCTGCGTGTTGCGGGTAGCATAAACAGAAGCGAATGAGACAATACAAACATTTAAAATCCGAGAACATGTCTGTCTGTCTTATGAATGTTTGCCTCGACGGAAATCGGATCGGGAAAGTTTTTTCTTAGCAGGCAGATAGATACTTTAGTGAGTTACACATAGGTTGTCAAATTTTGGAAATCATGCGTATTTTTTATTCTTAACAATAATGTATGTAAAACAATTCATTTTGAAACTATCAATTATCATATCTAATAATAATCTTGTAAATTATAATTGAGACAAAAAACCAATTCCTTCATATGTTAAAATCTTATCAAATTTCTAGAGTTTGATTCGATAACACCTATGGGATATGATGTGGTTAGTTTGATATTGATGCGATGATGATGATTATGTTCGACA
>DWPT01006527.1:0-11389 GCA_018251895.1 Agathymus mariae mariae
TAGTGGGATTCTAAAGGCGCGTGGGATGAGATCAAATGTTTAATATTTACAATGTTTATAAATACCCTTAGCAATTTATTGTTTCTTGACCAATATTGGAGGTGAACTTTTCCGTTCATCGAAAGCATACGACGCGTAGAATCGCTTGGATTTAAACTGTTTGAAGTACTGTTCAGCTATAATTTTCCACGTACATAAACAATACAAATTGCGTGATAAAGTAAATTGTTGTCAACATACAGGGTGCTGCTGGTTACAGTGTTTACAATCAATTTCCTTAATATACAATCGTATTTAATTGTTGCATGATAATTATTTGTAGATAAATAAATACAATACATAAATATTTTTTGATTTTTTTTATTTTAAAGGATAATCAATGAGATTATGCGAAGTAAATAAAGTAAGTGCGAAGTAAATATATTATAAGTAAGTAAAGTAAATAAAGTTGCAATAAATTCTTGTTATGGATCAACTTGAGTACAAAAATCACTAGAGTCAGTCAATTGAAGATAGCTTATATTTACCTCGCTAGCTTATAGATTCCATCTAGTTGTTGGTTACTTGTGGGATACTTGCAAATTTTAATTAAAAAAAAACGGTTACTCAATATTATGTTCGTAACATTAATCATGATTTTTTTTATCTGTTATTATATTATTTGTCTGTTATTTTAACACTTTGTTTTGATTGTACGTATTTATTGTACGTCACTAGAATTTATTATATCATTGGTTTGATTAATATTTTATATGGCCTATCATCTGCACAAACACGTGTTCTCACGACATACCAGGTTACATCAAGATCGGTCAAGCCGTTCTTGAGTTATAACAGGACTTACAGACAGACAGACAGACATCAATTCTCAAAATGGTCAAATTTATGTCAATGTGTCATAAAACAAATATTTATCATGAAATTTGACAAAAAATGGAATGTACAGACTCTACATATTTATTTAGCAGTATGGATAAACGTTTTTCCAGCCATGTCCGGAGAACAAACATTTATATGTCACATAAACCTGTGACCCCGGCCGGAAATCGACCCGGGACCCATCGCTCGGCAGGCAGGGTCACTATCAACTGAGCTATGAGGTCGAATATGTACGCACTTTGTCTGTCTGTTTCATTTTTGGCTTTTATAACACAGTTACCTAATACTAATGTTGTCCTCTACTGTTTCTGCAAGTATCAACAGTTAAAAAATTAATTAATAATAAATATTAGAGAACAAGCAAGTAAGAAAATTTCAGTGTCGCACAATATTGAAGTTGGATGGACACATAAACAACAAAAATAAATAACCTACGACTAATGACACATGTACATTCCAGTGACAACAGCTCTTGGACATGTAATACCAGCCGCAAACAGCTTCTTGCCTCTCGTGAAGAACACGTAAATAGCGTTCACTTATAATTGTAAAAAAAATATTTTATACTAATCGTTGATTTAATCGTGTTCTTGTATTTATTATAATGATAAAACTAAAAATAACCTACTGCATGTTAGTGGCGGAACAATATAATTAAAAAAAAAAAAAACAGGATAACAAATTTAAATAAAGTAAATAACCTTTATTTCACACGATCGTGATAAAAGCATAATCGATTAGATGCGATTTTCAAGAAAACGATTCATTGTTGAGAGCTCACAATAACAACAGATTATCTAATTAAATGTAAGTGTAAGGTACTCTGCTAATAGGGTAAACGCACCAGTTACGCCCAGCTCAGTTACATGACTGTGTATTTCTGTACGTCCTACAGCATTTGCTTCAATGACATGCTTTGATATTGAACGTGAGACCGCGGTGGAAGTGACAGATTTAAGCGATTCGTTAAGGACCTTGTAGACCGCATTTAAAAAATTGAAGTTATTAAATACATTTATGTTGGTTTATTGGTTTATTTACCTAAAATGTTCGGCATGAAAGAACACAACGGCATCTATTTTTTAAATTTTGATACTTTTTTTTAACGAAAGATGTTTAATTTTTTGTGAACCTATAAAATATTCAATATTACTGAAACATATTTTTTAAGGAATTATGTACAAAATATTTTTTATTTTTGCACTTCTTATTTGTACATTTTGTAAACAATTCCTTAAAAATATGTTACAATAATATTAAATATTTCGACAATTATACTAAATACTAATTAATTAACGTATTTTGTATGTATACTTATTTATCAATTAGATAATTTATTAATAAGCAGTTAAACTAACGTTTAAACTGAACAAGTTTATTTCAGCACTTCACATATTTTTTGTAGTGCCTTGTATATCTGTGATTTTGGTAAAGAAATTTATGACACAGAATTCATTATCTTTTTTTTATTATTTACGTCATTGTCATATTGACATTCGTCTTTACATTAATCTATAAATGGCGGAAATCATCTTGATATAATATTTACAAATCTTAACGACGCCGTCTCTTCATAATCGTTCTTATAGATTAGAACATTTGTTCAAGTAATAGTAGGTACATCCGTCAACACAAGTAAATGAAGTACTAATCTATCGTTATATAGATTTGTTACTTTGTTTGCGAAGTAACAACAATAAACGACAGATTATCGAACACAACCATAAAAAAGACGTAGTTTACCAAGCAGATAAACAACTGAATTAATCACTTCACCATAAGTGATAAATAAATCTTCAACAAAGTGTTCAAAAATTACTATAATGATGTTTGCGCTTTCAAAATGCACGCGGATGTATACAATTAAACTAAACGAAACTTAAAACGCTATTTAATATTGTACGGAGTCCTTCCTATTATCAAGAAGAAAACAGATCACAGATACCCAATATCAGATTTGAATTTCAAGATGTTTTTGCCCTGCAAGTGGCGTGAATCTGTAATGGTTGCCTAGCTATCTTCTTTCATGGATATAGTGTTGATAAACATTGTAATTTATAGATATTTGTAACGATCTTAAAAATGGTCTGCAGTATGATGCCAAAAATGTTAAAACGAATATTCCAATAAAATTTTCACCTCCTTTATTTCTTTTTTAATTTACTCGTTTTCTTTGTCATATTTGTGATCAGTTCACATACGAGTACATATATCATTATTTAATGGAAATTTGAAAATAAGCCCTTTGAACAAAAATATAAATGACAATTGATAATAATTTTCTCAAATGAAATTCACAATAAATGCTTAATCATTGAATTTTATCGAATAATATTGCTATTTTATCAATCATCTTTCAACTTAGCGTGGACGTAACAAACCTGATAAATCGAAAATCGAAAAAACGCCAAAATACGATTGCTTTAAACAAATTGCTTTACGGTAGAATTGCAAGTGATAAACTCGGACAAGCGTACAACGGTTACAACAACAACTAATTACCTTGTTATTTCCTTATCTATAAAAAAACTTTTCAAATCGATACATTCGTTTCGTGATTGTAATTTAATCTTACATAATACTACTTTAGATAAAGTAAATGAACATGAAGTTAAGAAACAGTTTGTAATTTATGCCGCTATTAGAATACATGTATCGCTTCCGACTGTATCACACGTGGCGACTGTGTTTGTATTTGTGGGAGCGTTAAGTGCCGTAGCGTGTCAACACAATGATTTATCTCCGTATGTGTGAGGGAGAACGTTAATACAACATGTTACAAACATGGTACAAACACAACTGAGATGCACCTGCTGTTTATTGCCATAGAAAAGTAGGAAAATTTTAAAAACTTTGCTATCGTATAGGTCTACTATACATGTTAATCTAACATATTTAATATTCAAAGTAATAATTCACATAGAGGCAGATGTAAAATCTATCAGCAAATCACGAACTAATCGTTTTAAATTACACTATTGAGTACTATCGCCAGTCATGTAGGGTCTTATTATGTATAGATATGACAGTGAATGTTTTATTTTGAGATTAGATCATAAATACATATATATCACTGTACATGAATCCTGTATGAATTTAATACACATCATATCTTCATTTAATAGTAACGTCGAGTTAAAAACGTAACTAATCTGTTGTATATGAGTAATAGAGTTTGGATAAAAAATATGGTATGGTAGTAGTATACTCAAACTCGCTCTGCGCAACTTCAAAATTTCAATTTGATAATATCTACTTGAATAGATATTATCATGATTATGGAATCAATTTATTTCCGCATTGACGATAAGATTATTGGAAAAAGTTTTTTATATAGTCTTACATAAAGTAAATGAATCAAATGTCCTTGTTTTAACAAATTACATTTAACACTCTAACCAAGGATAACCGGATAGATTTCTGACTTTTGTACTTAAATCACCAATTGTAATATTTGTTTTTATAATTATATAATATGTTGTTAATGTCATCTCCTAAAACTTTTATTTCTACATGTTTGTCGTTTGCAACTACACCATTGATCGTACTGGGTATTAAAATCACGATTGACCTCAAACATCCAAACTCGGTTAGAACATTATAAATATGAACGTAGTACACGCAGGGGACAAGATGGTTGAGAGGAAGAATCAATTGCGGCGGACTAAGTGGTAAGTGGTCACTGACTCAATGGCGAATGCATGACCCATATGCGAAAAAATAATAAATATATTACACAGCTTTTAAAAATCTTTACAGAACCAAATACATGTTCCAAGTGTGGAAAAATAGTTCTGCTGTTATTACAGCTAACTTGGCAGGAAAAGGGCGCATTGATAATTGTTTCTTAGCCGTTGTAGTGTTAGAAAGTGTGTGCCGGTCGTGCATTAGTTTGTACACATTGAAAACAAAACAGCGACTCACCAAGGAGGTCCAGTCGGATTTGACCGGGTCGTCGGGAAAGAGAAAGATGTCAAGGAGAGCCCAGGACCCACGCCAGACGAACACCACCAGAGATCCCACCACCGTCACGGAGAATATACAGTCCAGTATATACAGCACCGTCTCTTTGCTGCTCTGTAAATAAACCATCGATATTTAATAAACAGAACAGTGGAAATAACTGAAAAAGATATCAAGCTGGATGTACGTCATGATAATAATTATGGCTTAAATACAAATTCTAAAAAGTGGTATGTAAAATGTAACTATTGACCTGACCATAGGTCTTATCTACACTTCACCTTACACTACTAGGCTTTTCCATATGAAAATTAATTGGCTAACCTAAGCATTCAAAGTTCTTAAGCTTTTATGAACGTTCAACCTGCTCGTTCTATATGCCGTCCAAGACACAGAAACTATGAATGAAATTTTTCCCTATCATTTACCCGTGCGACGCCAAACTACACGCATCCAACATTGTTCAAATCATATTCGTGCGCACGAAACGAATTATAAACTTCCGTATGAAGAAACTAATCGTTTATAGGTATTTTACAAAAGAGAGTTGACGCCGATGCTGCTTGACCGAGTTAGCGAATATTATTGAAATCTATCGATCACGTATGATACATATTAACCAAGCTCTTCAGGTTTTTAACAAATTAACAGAGAAATTATTGTTTGTGATTGTTACTTAGGAACACGGTGGATAGTTCTATTTGGGCGCTGGTTACAATGATCACTAATGACCAGGAGATTTGCGTTGTCGCCTTTTCTGTATTAACAAAACAAACAATGGAGGTAAAAGGCAAAATAAAAATTAATGATAATGGTTTGCAATCTATCAAAATTTTACGTGACGTTAATAGACTTAAAGTAACAAATACACAAAGTACAGCCTCCCCAAAGAAACTTAACCCTAATGTTATCGAGGTATATGATGAAGATGATTTTGCTTTTCATATTTAAATCTAAACAAATAAACTGAAAAGCGTGGCAATGAGATCAAATACTACCTTTGTATAACAACCAAAGAAACACTCAGCTGTTATATTGTAAAGTGACAATAGACAATGATCACGACGCGAGGCTGTTGCAACTAGAAATGAACTAGAAATGAAACATTGAATGTCTCAATTAGGACTTAATGCAATAAAATGGAAAATTGTTTAAAGAAAAATTTGCAAGAATTGCTATGTATATAATTTTAAATTTTGAATGTGTTTTTAATTTGAAGTTGTCTAAATTCTGAAAAATAAATGGAAATGAGGTGAAGCAAGGTCTTAGGAGTACTCCTAATTTGATTAGTTATAGGTTGGTTAGTGACAGAGAGTTTATATTGTATTGTATTCAATTATTGTTTTAATTTTATGTATTGTCAAACAATGATATATAAAATTGATCACACTTAGATGTTTAATAGCAAGATTGTTGTTTGTAACTGTTGACAATACACACCTGCAGAAATAGAACCCGTCTAGACTGATACCTAAATGAATAACACCAGCATAGAGTCACCAAACACTCTTTAGTATCTTCTTTTACGTCAACTTTTTCATGGAGCCAGTTTTGAGCAGTTCTATCAAGACTTAGCCATTATATTTAACGCTTTCGATAATCGTGTATAAACCATTTTTCACAATAATTAACGATACGATTTAGCCTACCCGTATTAAACAATGCCAATTAATTGGTAAAAATCCTCACCTTATCATCAAAATTGTTATACTCATTATTGATTGAATGATAACAAAAGACAATAATCAATTAGTTATTTGATCAGTCGTCAATTATCATTTTAATTGAGTTTTATCTGTCTCGACGGTATTGATTTCTTTGTTTTAATGATTATATGATGGTCATTTAGAGTATTGCAATTTCTTATGTCGCTTGAAGACCAAGGTAAGTCTTTAAAAAGACCAAGCATGTAAAGTAAAACTTTAAAAAAATCGCTATTTTTTTTCTTCTCAATAAATTTGACAAATACTCGTGGCGTACCTGTGTACTTGTAATGAATGCAATATCAAAAAAGGGAAAATTTGAACTATCTCAACAGTAAAGAACATAAGAGTACTGTTCATCTATACATATAATACAATTTTAACTGATGCTTTCTGTACATGAAGTATATATATATATGAGAAAAACTATTATTAGGGGCCTTATTAACGCAATACAATACAAAACAACAGTTATTAGAATTTTTGTTCGTCTGTGCGTTGGTGCGCGCCAATCTCAGAAACGGCTTATCCGATTTCGTTACGGTTTTCACTTATTATATCATATAGTATATTGCAGTAAGCATTTAGTTATTTGCTTAATATTTTAAGTTCATTTTATTTCAATCCGTCCATAAATAAAAAAGATATATTTATATCTCCAATTTATAGAACAAGAAAAATCCAGACCTATAACAATGCAGGTGTTTTTTTAAACCTACGGTAGTTTTTCTGAAGCGAAACGAGGGCGGATCACTAATTAATAAAAATCGGTAAGATCACATATTTGATCATTTAATATAACTATTTTTAATTTCAATTCAAAAACCTTTGTTATCGATATAAATTTTTGTATGTCTGATGCGATATCATGCATATCATTTATGGGCATGTCTGTGTGCCATATTAATACTATAATTTTCTATAAGTTATAAAAGACAATTTTTGAATTTTAATGTCATGTTGTTCTTTAACCGGTTGTCATATGTTTGTAACATATAAATATTAAATGTATTTAATTATCTGATTGAATATTATTCGTGAGTGTTGTTTTACTCCATATAGATTGTGGAATGTTGTTGGAGAGATAAGAATAAATAAATAAATATTGCATATAAATTAAATTTCCGATGGTGAACTGTACTAAATCAAAACTTGAAACTCTTGAAATATGAAGTTTTGGGTTTATGTTAGTTACCATCCATGTGGTACGCAAATATTTTTTTTAACTTAGGTAATTTTATGTAAACTGTATTATGTAAAATACATTTTCACCCTTATATTGCATTATTATTACTGGTGTTTAACAGTTCAGTTCGTTCAACGCTTACTGCTGGATGGTGGCTATGAGTGGCTAATTGTAGGACATGGGTTTCGAAGGAACAGCTCGGATAGATATAGCAAGTAATTGAATTTATTTTAAAATATAAATACATATATATGTATAAAAATTAATAGTTGCATTTTTACGAGCTGAGTGACTGACTGAGACAAAGCACGTCTATACATATAAACCAAAATAAGTATTTGTCAGTTTACAAAAACTGCGTTTCGTCAAGAACAAAACAACAACAAGAACGACAAAACACGACGAACGACATAACACGACGACCGACATATCTGTTTCAACTGACCTGACTGGCCTTCTGGGACTGGGACCTGATGATGATAAGCTGATTTTGACGGGAGATCATCTAATTGACTAATACCAAAATCATCTAACACCAAAACTAGCAACCCGCCCTCACTTAACTTTGGGAATAAGTGTCCTTAAGATTACTGACTTAGAAACCGTATTACAATAAAAGAGTATCAACTTGACATCCACAATACTAATTCAAAAAGCAACTCCCTAATAAACGTTATTAAAAAGTGCTTCTTACAATATTTTTTACCGGAAACGCTCATTATTGTTATCTGATTACCTAACCCCTTAATAAACTACTAAGGATCTTCGATGTCAATTCTCGATATTGCTAGGTATAGCAGGCTTAATCCATCCTTGAGTCTAAGTTAACATCCAGTGTTTTTGATGCACCCTGCCGAAAAACGGAAGATCGCTTTGGTGAACGGTACTTCCAGATTTTGTTACTTATTATAAATTATTGCTTGACTACAATCACATCGGATTGATGATACAAGCTTAGACAGTAAATTGCATTAAATTGAGAAAATAATATGAACTGTCGATTTGAAATCATCCCCATTATATATATACACACACACACACACACATTAACAACCCCGCACTAGGATTCCCTGTGTTGCGGTTGGTATGGACATACACAAATATGACATTACAAACACTCACTACACGAGAACAAACATTTGTCTGTCACATAAATGTCTGCTCCGGCCGGGAATATGAATCCGGGACTCCTCGTTCGACGGGTGGGGTCACTACCGTGAAATATTTTGCATGTATCGGTTCAAATTTCGAAGAGCGAGAATTACTGGGTTCCCTATTTCCATCGCGTTCGCCAACGTACGGTGACAGTACGGTTGTTAAGAACGTGCCTGAACGACAGTGGCCACCAAGCATCAGACGTCCCAGCTGCTCGTATAATTATTTATTGATTAGTATAAGATGATTTGCTATGTCCTTGATAATAACATGCAGTTTATAAATATATCAAAAATAAATATAAGCCTAAAATTATAATTTGACATCATAAGAATCAGTCCCTACATATTTTTCGGTTTAGCGAAATCGTTTTTTTTTTTGTATTTTTCAATAAGTTAAACGCTTGAAGTATACTTAAAGTAAATAACTCTAAGGGTCAAAAATTAAAGTGTTACATAAAATTTATGTGTCGTTTCTAATGACTGAACCGTTTGTTAATCTCATTATCTTAAATGAACTTTGTTCTCTGCTACACAAAAACTAACATATAAAGAAACCTTACCAGCTAGTCGTTACTAGAAAAGCTCACAATTTACTCTTTTCTCAGACTTCATGAGTACAAATAAAATTGTAATCGGCGATATTCAAAAAATATGACATCAAGCTACGTGGACTCGTATAGATAGATCGATCCGCCATTTTGTTGTAGACGAAAATTGGAACACAAGAAGTAACATAACATAGACTGATAACATAATTACTTTATAAGCTTAGGGATACAAATTAATATTAGTTAAATTAAAGGGTCATTGACTAATCCAATAACTTTCATTTAATATAAACATCCTGGGATGATGTTGGCCAAAGTGAAGGATTATGTTTGCATAGAAGTGACGTATGCAAAGAAATAGCTTATAGAAATAGCCCATTGGCCCAATTTTTATCCCAGCGCTTGTAAATGATCACACCAAAGCAATCTGCGTTTACATCCTACACCAACATAAAGAACACACACAATAGTTTTCAAGACACACCTGTTTATAAAACGTTGGGGCTTCAAAGTATCCTTCTGGTGAGTCGACGGTGACGCAGAATGGAGCCGAAATTGTATTGCGAAATCCTCTTAGGTATAGTAACGTTAGGGTTGTCACCACAGTAGTCAGGACAGTGAGATCCGGGTCGAACTGGGTATTGTCGAGAATATTCCAAACGCCTCTACAAGCCCCTACGTTGACAATCCCGGCCAAACAGGTATACAACCTCGTCAAAACGTAGTACGGCCATCCGATTTCAGGAGTCAGCCATTTGTTGATCCGGTCTTGAAATACGCATAGCATAAGTCCGAACACAAGCCCATAGACTGCGGTGATTATCGCACTCCAAATCGGGTAATCAGGTAAAATGTATAAGTCCATTAGATTCCACGCTGATTTCCAATATATCATAACGAGAGGTCCTACGATGAGTCCAGAAAACAATATATCGAATAACTCTAGAAAAGCTTCTTCGGCAGGCTGACTGCCGATGTATCTGCTGACTGTTTTAAATGTGCTGTCACGCATATTTGAGACCTGTATAGCGATAGGATTCAACTTTTGCCAGAAACCTCTTATATGCGCAGTATTATAGCGGAGATTTTTGATGATGCGTATGGAGAATATTATTTTGTATTCAGGATCGAGACATCAATATAGGACTCTCACTTACACACTCGATACCCTGAAGAAAGCGAATTCGATGACTGGTATCTTAAAAATGATTTATTTTTAATATGGTTTCAAAACACTGCCCGAGGTTAGGTCTCGTCACGCTGATGCAAATATGCAGTCGAGGGTGAAAGGGCTCCGATATTTCAAAATTTTCAAAACAACGAAGACTTCCATTCGACCTAACACAGTACACGAGCTATACATTCAGAGTTTGGAATTGTACGTAATCTCAAATTGACTTTGCTGTTCACAGTACCTATACTTTAACTTGAACAGGTTCGTAAATAGCACTATCAGTATGAACTGAAATTAATAATTTAATTTAATATTTGTGATTATCGCTATCGCTCACCGTTAAATACTGAATCTAGTGAAGCACCGATAGACTTGAACGAAAGTTGAGCTGTGATTCCCCAAAGTAAAGATTAGGGCACGAAAACAGTTTATATATGCGAAGAAAGGTTGATAGACATGCAGATAGCGCCCCTTGTATTGTCCACGCGTCAAGTCCGAAACTTCCGTAATGATTCATAAGTCTCGTAATATTATTTATAAAGATTACGATATTCTTGATATTATCGATTGAAGCACAAATAATTCCTTAGACCATCGGAAGTCCAATAAATTATTTTGAAGCGATGACATCAATGGTTACTCCTTATAAAAGTTGTACGATAACATGTTGTTTTAACAGCGAATGTTTCCAAAGTTACCTGGAACAATTTTAATATATTTGACTTAAATATAACATATATTATTTTGTTGTTTTATTATTTTATTGTCAACTCAGGGTA
>DWPT01006528.1:0-11388 GCA_018251895.1 Agathymus mariae mariae
AGGTACTCGCGTTCACAGCCCGAGTGATGGATCGCAAACAAGTAGGTAAGGTATTATTTTATCATGTTTTTATCTGTTAGTACAATGTTTAAACGTTACTTGTCGGAGATTGACAACCACGCTATCGTCGTGTTTCGAAAACGTTTCCACAAGAATTCATTATGAATAATAATTACACACGAAATGTGTAACAGTTCCTAGCAGTCTCCAGCATGGTTGATACACGAGTGAGGCCTGCCGTAGCGCCTGTCCCATATCAAGGCTCCGTTCTAGTACGAATTATCGAATCTTGAGCCATAACGATGGTGCTGCCATCACTCGGGTCACGTGCCGCGTTCCATTTAACAACTGTATTCATCGTAATGGAAGTTTAATTGTATTTCTTTATTGACCTGATTGATTTGTACTGTTAATTATAGCTGTTAAATATTTAATTGATCGGTGCCGTGTCGGTGTGTTAATGTTGGACATGCTGATGGGCGACGGTGAACGTTTCCAACAGCTGATCCATCTGCTTATTTGGTGATTAAAAACAAAATAAACTGAATAGATCGTGTAGGTATTCGAAAAATTTTGTGGTTTCTGAAATATATATTTACAATGCGCCTAAATTGCATACTTTAAAGCTTTTAAATATTACAGAGGAAATAAATATTTTGTTTATGAATTAGGTTAAAGACGTACTTACACTGAGTTAAAGTAATAAGGGCCTTTTAGAGCACATAATCTTGAAAACTGAGAAACATAGACAGGATTCAAATCTAGATCCGCCGTTAGTAGTCTGTTTCAATTAGTATTAATGTTTGTCTTTACCTCCATGAACTGAAAATTAAATATTTTTTTTTTTATTTCAATTTATATACACACTTTTTGAAAGAGAAAATACATTATTGCCCCAATAAGTCCCTTGCGTATACAACAGTTTAATCAAATTTTTACTGTACAAAAATAATTGTAAAATATATGAAGTACGTAGTATTGTATCTTTTAAAACGGATAAAACATTTCAAAATTTAGTTATAACGAACTGTAATTGTCGGAGTTCCGAACAACTTGAGGGAACAAGAAGTTTCTTACGTCTACTTTGATAGCAAAGAACTTGGAGCCGGTGGAGTTTCCGATAAAACTTCACTCGGATCATATTGTTATAAATAACTTATCTTTTTATACCGGGTATCATGATTAAGATTCGTGAAGGTATGTAGATTAATTGTATTGTAAATATAAACGATTACAAACAAACAAATTAAATAAAAATGCTCAATGCTAAGCTATGTAGACTTGTAAACTATGAAAGATCGTTAAACATCAGGATTTTGTAAATCGAATAAAAATGTGGATATTTTTTTATTTATATCATTTTTAGTTTATCTTAACAAACAAACAAAGTTAACAAAGTTTATCTTTGACATTGTTTTTTATAATTAATTTCTATCGTGATAATTCAAGGAAAAGTCTTATGAAAATATTTTGGTTATTTTATGTTTAATACTTAAAGGTACTTATTGTGTTTGTAATCATTTACTAGACAATAATAAAGGTTGAAAAACTTCACATGTTTTACACGGTGCTTATAAACGAACTAAGGGTAAAAACCGTGTGAAAATGCATGCAATGTTTTTTTTAGTTTTTGGAGTTTAAACAGGCAGAAATAGATTAGAGTTTATACTGTTAAGTTTGATAACAAATTGTTAAAATTTTATGTCGAATTTGAATATTAAATTATACAATTCAATTCATGTTATTAGAACAATTTGTAATAATGTGTATACGTTTGTCCAAGAAAAATTGATGTAAGGAGTGATCGGATAGTAATTGAAAATAATAATAACCGGAATGAAATAAGGTATGTAAGATGAAGAGAATGATGTCTGAATAAGTTCAGATTTATTCATACTTATATGAGTTAGTCCGTTAAGTTAAAGCAATAACGTATTGATTTTGAGTTTAACAAATTATTCCACATTATTGATTGTGGAACCTGACTTCGATGCAACTTATTTCAATATATGAAAGTTACAAAGTGAGTTTCTACTAGGAATGTTATGGATATAAAAATCCGGATGCGGATATATGAATAATATTTTACCGGTTTCGGTGACGGTTATCGATATGAAATTATTTCGGATTATCCGATTGTTTCGGATAATTTCGGTTACCGATATTAGATAATTTATGATCTGAAAAAATAATGTAATGTACTTACAAGATTTGACTTTGTTTCTTAATTTTATGTGGTATTATAAGTACAGAAGAAACAAATTAAATAACAAAAACTGTCTAAAATAAGAACGACGCGGCTCGGTCAGCGTAAACTAATCATAACGTGCTTTATTTATATTCTGCCTCTATCCAAAATTATCCGAAACATTGTTATCGGATACGGTTACGGTTACGGAGCTCCATAACATTCCTGGTTTCTACCCGCGTGATATCGGTTGCTGCTTTTTTCAGGCGACCTAGTCATTCATGTATTCTTCTGTACAATATTACTTACCTACATGCTATTTGCGTATTAAAACTTCCCATAGATAATTCACCTGATTGTAAAAAATAACACCGAGCTACCGATACAACCGACCCTATAATAAACGCTTTTGTGAACGATATAAAGACGTAACCAAATTATTACTTATTCCAAACATAGCTATGAAGAATTGTCCCGACAAATCAAGTGTATTGTACGACTTGACATCATACGGTCTAGTTGCACAAAGTTACGTAATCAACGAGCTCACCAAAGACAAAATTAACTTTGCAAAAATTATTAAACACACAATCGCACACCGCACACTTTCCGTGCTACGGGTGGCAAACACAAATAAAACATTACAAACACCCACGACCCGAGAACAAAACTTTGATTATCATACCTGGTCGAATCAAAACCAAGACGAAAAGAGCTACTAAAAAGGGTTACTTCAAAAGGCCAAGGGGTAATTTAAAGGTGGTACAGATTGTATTCTGCCATGGCGGCTACTACAATATGTGTACTGAAGTTACAATTGACTCCCGGTGCTAATTTCCACACGGGTGGATGAAAACCAGTGAAAACTAACTGAAGTCCGGTCGTGTGTTTTGAAATGCAATTTACTGAAGTTACTACCAAATGCATTGGAAAATCCACTGAACGGGATCCGCGAATTTCGTGTCCTGCATTCGAAATATATCACGGCTTCTCACGCCCATGCGTAATCTTACTTTTTTATTGTATTTTTATGTTAATGGCATAAAGCTAAACATCCACGCAGTCCAACGGCCACGAGTTGTAAACTATAAAAGTTTAAACAAGTATTTTTAAATAAATACATGATTTTAGGATTCCATGAATTGGATTAAAAACCGGAATGGTTATAAGGTCACTAACGTGCTTGCCTGACTCCTCTATTTTGTTTGGCATCTATTGATATTGAAAGGTTGAAATTTGTTAGGTACCTATATAAATTTATAAACTTACATTACGAGGATAAATATAAATCACCTGACGCATTTACGAAAAATCGAGACACTTTGTTGGGCTCGAATGATTTGGCTGATTTTTTTAATTTGTTGTGTTAATAATTGTGAGAGGAAGGTTTGCGAACATTAACTTTTTAGAAAATCCACTGAAGATTAAACTCTGACGGTACTTTTGTATGAAAATCTGAAAAAGATGTCGCATTCAGTTTGACAGTTCTGTTCAATGAAAGAGTCGGTTGGATATCTCTATTGACGACGATGAACTACTTCATCTCGGCTTGTATACTGAGAGTTTTACTGAGTAAAGTTCTCAGTATACAAGTCACTTGTGTCAAATTTATGTGATGGATTAATTCATCACATATATTTGACAAGAGCAATCGAACCAAAACCGCTATGTAAATCTGTTGTGTCACGTCCAAATTTTACTGGTTGGATGTATTCAGAGTTATTGCTTGAGAATGACATCGTAGTTCAATCATAGGAATTACATCAAGAGCCGTGGTTACATAGACGTAGCGGTTGAACTGGATACGCTTGGTATTTAATAACTGCGAAACGCTTAACATATTTTCCGCAAACGATACGAATATTAAACTCACTGGCAAACTCTAGCTGTCTTAATAAAGTTAGCAGGCGGAAGAGTAATATGTGTCTAGAATGTTACAGATGTAGGTGCAAATTTAAGTTTTTTTTATGTTAACAACTATATAATTTTATGTTCATAACAGATATATAAGTGGGCTGGACATGTAATGATAACTAATTAGAACTTTTGGACACCAAGCACCAATATCGGAAATTAATTAAGTTTTAACGCCCTTGCTAACCAGTTTCCCAATACTGTATTCAAAACATATAAAAAAATAAGTTTGATCTATAACAGGTTGGTGGTAATTGGCCTGATTAGGGTAGATAGGTAGGTATAGAATCCACCAAACGTTCAAGGATTGGCGTGATCGCACTCAAGAATTAAAAAAAAAAAACACCCAAAAACATTGTATGAAAATGAGTAACTTCACAAATAATCTCGGTAACCGAGCTTTATATTTCTTGCAACACCCTATGCGTTGCTCGCGCAACGTCACGCCATAAATTCAAATTGAGCGCACATTAATGCAGCGTCATGGTCGTTCCCTGTTTCGTGGTAATTTAATTAATCTTCGCTCAATTTATGCGTAGTTAACTGATGTTTAGCTACGCCCTGTTTACTTCCGAGATTCCTGTTTTGTTTGTCGTTTCTTTCAAATTATACCGCCTGGCTGCGGGCCAATCAAACTTCTTTATATTCTTTTTTATTTTCTATGAGAATACTATGAATATTTTTGTTAGGGAACTGAATTTGAGTTTTTTAGGGTACGCACATCAGATGTACAAAGGAAACGTTGTCTTGCCTGGCAGCCACCATCGCTTTGCTGGGAGAAACATTATTTTGAGTTGACAAATGATAGCATCTGATACAATTGGTACTGGTTCTTTTAACTTTTACTGTAATCAAAATATGTTAAATATTTCACAGTTTAGTCTAGAGATGTGGTAGTTAACTTTTTTTATGGTAATAGCCAACAAATAAGCAGACGAGCCACCTGATGGTAAGTGGTCACCGACGCCCATAGATATCAGCAATGAGTCAGAAATGTGAAGAAGGTCAGATAGAAAGTACAGGCTCTCAAGCCCCCAACCGGAACACGACGAGTCGTTTGGCGGCTGACTTAAGCAGGGGGGTGGTAGCTAGCATAGCAGGCTTCACGAAAAAATAATAATAACAATAATTATATTAACGACTGTTGGAAATACAGTATTATCTGTGCTAGATTATAAGTTTATTAGTCTATGGTAATCGTTACTTACTTCTTGTATGTCGTGAAAGAATTACACATCAAGTACTGAATAAATTCTATTTTTATTGTAATTACCGACGACACCGACTTAATAATAATAGTGATAATATAATCCTGACGTAAAGCCCTACCACCAAGCGGGCTGGCTTATTTTGCCTCTTACGACACCCTGTTCTGCCAGCATGGGATTGAGGGAGTATTCTAGGCTGCCCCAATACGGCAAAAACTAGCTTGTAAATAAATATACTACAAAGCGTGAAGGTCGATTGAAGATTTAAATTAATTGGAACATAAAGCTAACTACTATTAAATAAAATACAGTCTTTTTGACAGAATTATGATAATATTAAAGTAATTAATATAATTAGTTCAATTATTATGAATATTTTAAAGTAAATAATAAGTGTATTTGAGTTTCAATTCATTCTACATGAGTAGTCAGCTAAATTAAAAGCCGTGCTTTTTATACAAACAAATCACTGTTTCACTTGATTCCCCTCTATTTAATATATGGGAATAAAAATCAGATGACATGGTAATTGAAGAAAGCAGCTTGTACTCATTCATTATTGTGGCTTTCCAATGTTAAACAAAAGCCAGTTGTGCTATAAATTTCTCACTAAACGCACATTAATGCAGAGCCATAATTGTTCATTGTTTCGTGGTAATTTCTTTGATCTCGATTTAAGTTACGCATATTTTACCGACGAAATATTACGTTCATTTTCTCGATTAAAAAGGGGGTAACTTGATAGACTTTTAAATTTCAATAGTAGGAAAAGCAAGCTTAACACAATATTTGATGTAATATGTAACTATGTTGTTTTTACTTATCTGTGTGGAGTTATTATCATTTATTTTTTTTTTTCAAAACAGAAACTATACAAAATATAGGGTTGAACATAAAAAAAAAACAAATAAAGTTAACTAAAAGATAAAGTAATTGTATTTTAATATAATGTTATACTATATTATATAGTATATGACGACCGCATAGCCCAGTTGGTAGTGAGCCTGCCTGCCGAGCGAGGGGTCCCGGGTTCACGACTCCCGGCCGAGGCAGATATTTATGTGACAGATAAATGTTTGTTCTCGGGTCATGGCTGTTTGTGACGTCATATTTGTGTATGTCCATGCCACCTGCAACACAGGGTATCCTACAGCGGGTGTGTGAGTGTGTAAACGTTTAAAAAAATGTATTTAAATTGAACATTTTTAATAATTATTTTGCAACATAAAGTGACATTCGCTATTTTATGTATGACAACACCTAACATTCATCTACATATAATGTTGTTCAGTTGAAGCAAATTTCAAATGCGAGACAATTACTTGACACAAAAGACCGGCATTACCTGCACAGTTTTGGTGTATAAATTCGAATTGAGCGCACATTAATGCCACGCCATGACCGTTCCCTGTTTCCTGGTAATTTCATTAATCTGAGTTTAATTTATGCATAGTTAAACTACGCTCGCTCTGTTTGCTTACGAGATATGGTATAATTAGGTTGCTATAGTAACGTTTATACTTAAGTTCATTCGGAGGTTCTAAATTTACAAAATTTCTTTAACACTGTAGATTCTGGCGCTTGGCCAGTTTTTAACTGTTCAGTGCTTAGAATTTTCTTCCAAAACTTTGTTTCCTATTTTTAAATTTTTATTACAATTTCATTTTATTTTTGTTTTTAATAAGGCTTATTTTCATTGGATACTATTTATGATGATGCAAGCGTTCTATTATCATATAATAAAAAGTGTCTAAGGGTGAAAGAAATGTCTGTTATCTCTTTCTTTCTCTGTTTTAATCTGAACAGAACTGAAATGATTATATATTCCCACCATCGCTGTTGAAATGAAGGGTACCGAAAGCATGTCATCTGTTGCTGACTGCAATGCAGCAGATAGTGCGAACGAAGAAACGTTGCGACCATTTCACAATCCAAAAAGAAATTTTTGGATTTTCAGTTCAATCAAGTTAATTTTTTTATAATTTTTTTTTATGAGAATTTCATATGACGATAACATGCGTTAATAACTGCGGTAACTTGATATAAAAATAATAAGTAATAATAAGTCAATTTTTATTACACAATTCCATTGAAACATAAATGCAACATATTGGTGTTTTATAACAATTAATATAATGCTAAGATATAGTACCTATAATATTTTAAATTAATTTATAACTTTTTTATTCACGGATGAATTGAAATCAGTCGACCTTTAAATCTTAAGTGACACTTATTGCAATACATTAGTTAAAATAGTAAAGGAGAATAAATGTTAATTTATGGCGATTGGTTGAACAGTATTAATGTGTATTAATTTTAAACATTAACACGTCCATTTTCGCAAATAAATCTAGTTTAATATTAACAGGTCTTCTTGAATATTAATTAAATGTTTAATCTCTATAAAAATTTAAATACATCATAAATTCAACACCCTCACACTAGCCACAGAAAATTCCATGAGTCATGAATAGTTGATAAAGGCTGAGTAGGTTTTAATAAACCATTACCTACTTCCGTTTCCGCAACGCGTACTCGTTGTGAGATTCTGTTTTCAAATGAATATACAACGCCGGTAGTTCAGTATTCATTCACACGAGAGGAAGAGAAGTTAGCAACAAAAGAAATATTTGAAATTGGAATTGCTGTTGTTACGTTCCATTTCTTATAAAGTATGTAATGTTACTATGGAATTTTAGGAAAACAGCTTTATAATCGTGTTTTGTAGCTGAATGACAGATTCGGTATGTGGTCTGACATGTTGTTATTCGTTATTATTATCATATAATTAATAATAACAAATTCCTGTTTCTCAAAATCTAATTTTATATGTTCTAAAACTAGTACTTCAGAAAAATTGTTGATTATATTAAACTCACTTCAGTTGAATACTAGGTAAACATTAAACCTGATGTCCATTTTCCAAAAGGACATCGTACGCCCTATTTACTTAACAATCAATCATCTTTGTAACATAAGAAATGAATTAAAAGAACTGGATAGGTTTTGTCAATTGATATTATAAAGGTATTATGGAATAGTCTTGAAAAATTTCTTTAAGATTGAGTACAGGTAATAGAGAATGAAACTCGTCTGCGCATCTTTGATGTCATTTGAAATAATCTGAATGTTACACGTTAAGTTATATTGGAGCGCTAATAAAATTGAGGTGATTTTCTTCTTTCTGTTTCAGGTCTACACCATATAAGAAGACCAGGAGAAAAAATGAACGGAATTTAAAAACCTTAACAAAACATAGTGAGTTATTTTGGTTATTGTTATCGTTTGCTGCTGATCTTGCGTTGCTTTATACTAAGGGTCTACTAACTTTATGAATCCTTTTTATGAAATGTTATCTTTACATTCGATAGGTTACATTTAACTTATGTTCATGACTAAGCTAGGCATGCCGATGATAAAATTGAAAATTTAATGAAATACTTTAAGCGCTTTGTAAAACCTGTATTCAATTAAATTTTATAAGCGCGTTATAAATGGAAAATAAAATAAAATTAATCGTTCGAATCGAAATAGATTATATTCAAAATAAATTGAAAACAAATATTTTGTTCGGATTATTAATCAATATTATTATCTCATATAATTATCAATTTATTTAATAATAGTATACAGATATCAGAATCAGAAACTAATTACTTCTGAAAATTACATTAATATGTTATGGCACTATCAACCTGGTAGAATGTTTCAAAAGAACTAATAGCAGTTTTCTGAAGCAATCGAAGCGAATTACCCCAAATAAAACTTCAGTAAACGGATTAAAGCGATATTGGAGAAGGTTCACAAACTTGATGAAGTAAAGGGATTCAGTAGTTTCGTGGTTTACATCATTATCTACTAGAAACGCCAAACATTTTTTTAGTCGACAAACAGATTGATCTTTGAGTTCAGCGTAGGTACTCAAGGTTTGGTAAGGGAGTCAACTATGCGAATCCATAATACTAGAACTGTTGCGGACGCGTTTTGTTTCTGGACATAATCCTTAAGTTTACAAATAATTCCTCACCCGGAACAATTGGAATTTAAGTATATAAGGCGTTTTGTAAATTTTATGTTTCCCTATTTTATTTTTTGACGGATTGTTTTTTTTATTTAGTTATATATGTATGTCGTGATTTTGTTGTTTATAGCCTGATAAAAAGCAATATCAACCGGAAGTATCATCACATAAATTGAACCGGAAATTAATATTTTTCCAATTATAATCGGAAATGAACTATTGTTGACAAGTTTGGTATTACTTAGAAAGTGGAAGGGAGAATTAGTATAAAACCCTTGCAAGCAAAAGCACGCAAAATTCCAATTATTTTGCAAAAATCTCTGGAAATATTTTTGTTGCCAGTACATCCCTTATGTTGTCTGCTCATTTATCAGCAGTTTATATTAAAAATGAAAATTTTATGTGTGACAAAAAAGGATTCTATGTGTTTGTGTGTATTTTTTATGGCATGTTATGTTAGAGCCATAATTATAATGAATCGAAATTGATGATTCTATTTTATTTTATAGAAGATACGTCATAGTTGAACTCCTATGAATATGGTGAGGATTTGATTATGGTTTCCGTGGTTTCCGTCCTTAACGGATGAGAATATTTGAGACGTATAAGAAGGAAGTACAGATATGTACTCCATATAATAACATTTTATTTCAATTTATTTTCGCATTTTAGTTAAACAACACTGCTCTTTTTGAAGTCCATTTAAATAAAAAAAAAAAAACACAACGGTTAAAAAATATGTTATATCACGAGGCTTCGAGAGCACCCACACGCTGACACATCCAGTTCTACATGATCTGTTCCAATTCGACGACCATGAGATTTATTTTATCATTTTCCTCAACAGCGATAACAAATTGCTGAACTTAATGATGTTCGATAAATTATGGCTTTACGGCATCGCGTTTCTAAAAAGGTACAGCTAAATGTTTCAGTGAGGCATCTGGTTGGATAAGATTAATGATTGTTTTATAAATTATATGCTTGAGGGCTTTATTTAAAGTCTAATAGAATAAAAAGGTGCTTATAGCGCTATGCCTTGTGTAAACATAGCAATATAAGTCGAATTAAGCGGCTCAGAGCACTGAGTGAGCACTAGTGGCAAATGGTGATATATTTATGTGCTCGGATGGTATGGTATAATAATTTCCAACACGTGAATTGGGTTTGAACTCCTACACCAACACTAAAGCCGAGTAGTTGAGTTCAGGTTCAGTTAATGTTGACGTAAGATCGGGAAGCTTGTAAGCAATATGGTAATTCATACATAAATACTTTGAACCGATGTAAAAGCGAAAGCTCACCTGTTGTCTATTGTATGCACAGCAGTATAATGTATCATTTTTGTATAGCAATTAATGGTATTAAACAATATTGTATTGTTATTATCAAACATAATGTTAAATTTTTTGTAATGAAATATTAATTCAAAAATATCATCCAGATTTCTAATAATTCCGGTCGATTAAAAAATATTTGTACAACCCTTGTCCTTACGATTAGAAACATAAAAGAAAAACTCAGTCAAATCCATTGAGCTGTGCTCAAGTGATAATTTTTCAAACACCCAATAATTGATTTTTATTTATGGAGATACCTTATAACTCGGAAATTTATTCCGTACACTCATAAAAGAGGAGATAAAGTTAGTTTGGAGTTTTGTAAAAATTAAATGCTTGTAATTCGTGGAACTTTAAAAACTTCCAACTTCTAAAGGAAAAAACAGTTAACATGATGTTTATAAAACTCTTGAAAAAAGAATAAGATTTTATTGAGTTCGAATAAAATATGTGAACTCACAAACGACATAAATAACATCCGCGGAACTGAAGCGGATACGGATGAATAAATGCTTAAATTATTTTTTGACAATTTTAATGTATATATGCTCATTAAGACTAGCTTTCTATTTGTATCTATAACTCAAAAACCACTGAATATATTTAATATATTTAGACGGCCCCATAGCCCAGTTTTTAGTGACCCTGCCTGCAGAGCGAGGGGTCCCGGGTTCGATTCCCGGCCGGGGCAGACATTTATGTGACAGATAAATG
>DWPT01006529.1:0-11387 GCA_018251895.1 Agathymus mariae mariae
TTTTTTTTTGTTTTTATCGCACTCTACTAAATGCTACTGTGTTTGAACACGTGCGTTGTGTACACATCTCACGGGGAATCCCGAGCTTATGTGCTGACTTGCTGCACATAAGCTTTTTATTATTTTGTATTATTATACACAGTAAATATTTACTCATTTTCTCGTGATATAATAAGTACGATGATATGGTTTGATGAATTATACGATGATTTTGGGCTCAATCATCTCGACTCAGAACTATGCAATTAAATTTCCCACTTCTGATACGGAAGTTCTGCGCCGCTGTTTTATACCTTGTATGATTTGTGGTTTATCTTTCGCCTTCAAGAGACCTAAGTGTAATATGTTACTTACCGTCCATATGATCTATCCCAATGCCACTATCAGGTGTTCCACCTTCTATTTCGCTTAGTGTCGGTTCCTTAATATGAATTGTATGCTCATGCTGTAAACAAGGAGAGATGTTAGTAATGTCATCGTTCCGAATAAACAGATGACGTACAATACATTACTCACCAGGTTACCTAACATGCTACTATTCGAGTCTTCTTCGTCTGAACTTAAGGTCAATATAACAGGTTCTGGGTCAGGTTGCTTGCCTCTTGGTTTTCTTACTCTAGCTGGTTTTTTATCTTGAGTAAGCTAAAAGAGTATGATTGTATAAAATATACTGTCACAGATATCAATATACTTGTATGTTTCATTACAAACACTGCAGAAGTATACTTACTGATTTACTATTTACTGTTTTCATAGTAGTTTTTAATAAATTCAATTTTATACCTTCATTACAGGAACTGTAACAAATAATAAATTCAGTATATTAACGATGTGAAATTTATTAAATTACGGACATTATACATTTTAATGGTATTGGGTACTTTGATTTTTGTTCAACATTTGTGAATACAGTTTAAATTAACGATCATATTGGATTAAAATATTACTATTAACGAATGAAATGTTTTTCGTTTAACTCACTTGAGTTTTTCGGGTTCCTTTCTTTTTTGTTCTTTCTTACTTGTTATAGGCACACTTTTAGGTTCTTCAGTAAATACACGTTTACATCTGCAACATAAAATACACTTAGTAGAGTAACAACTAGAACTCAATATATTGATCATTCAGTATTTTGTTAATTTTTTATACCCAATTAAAGTCACCTTTGGCAACGGCTAAAGTCACATCCAGTGTAACCACAAGATTTGCATACAGCTAACATTCCATCTACGTAACGCGGTGGCGGAGATCGCTGCTCCGGAGATTCAGGACTGTTATTTACTGGCACAAAAAAATATATACGATTAAAAAAACTCATTACATTAAAAATTACACGTTTCAAATTAGGATCTACCAATGAATATTGTCAACCGTGTAGCCCTTGTTAAGATAATAATTAACGAAGAGATTCAGGATTGGTTTCAAACCGGTAATCCGGTTATGTGACAGATACGTGTTCGTGTGTGTTAGTGCTAACGTCCGTTACACGACTGATACTCATGTAGGGTTGTATGAATGTTTTAATTGCAAGTTGCCTTTTAAAACTTCAATGAGTAATGTGCTCGTAATGGAGGATACATTTATATAATAATAATTACAAACGTGTCCAAAAAACTTGGTTACGCAGATTGAACAGAGCTGTCTGTAGTTGTATGGGATTATTGACAGAACAGATGATAAATAGAATATTGCATTATTAGATACGAATTTTCGTTACGTTGATTTTTAAATCATATATCAAATCATTAAGTATAATAATTATAATAGGCTGGTAATAAAATGAACAATAAATTGGTCTGGAGAATATCCAATATTCTATCTATCTTGACGTTTAGAACAATTTTGTATCGCTAAGTCTTGTATAAACATTTTATATTAGTATATTGTACAGTATTTAACAAACCATTTTCAGTACACATAGATTTTTCAGGTGTTGACATTTCACTACTTTGGGGTTGTGACAATACATTTGGAGAACTTCTGTTGCTAATGTCACCGATCAACATCTGCAATACAAAAAGTTTGTTTAGTAAAGATAAACATTACTGAATATACCAAATATAACAAGCTTAGAAATAAGGACGTACCGGATGATTTTCTAGCATTTCTTCAATTCGTGTTGTTGAGCCCACTGATACAAAATAATCAATTTCACTACTTGTGTTTTGCATACACTGAATATGGGTGTCTTCCGTGAAAGGAACATTAACCTGAAATAAGTCATTAAAATTTTTAGTATTACTACAACAGTTCCATATTTAAATGCATATATTGACTTATAAAGCAACAAGTAAATCAAAACTCACTTGTTCAAGAACTTCTTGAAGGGTACAACTTTCTTTTGGTAATGTGAAAGTAATAAGTCTTTGTTCTCCATTTTGTAGGAAAATCAACATTTTAGCAGATTGCGGTTCTGAAGCTGGTTCAGACCCTGCCCCGACATCGTTGTTTTCTGATAAAAAAAAAATCAAGATATTTTTAATAAAAGCAAATAATTCAATGTTATCATAGCAAAATGATAAAATAAAACTATTTTAAAAGTGAAATAATTTATTTCAATTGATATAATTGTGTAATTTTTGCCTTCCGCTTTTCAAGACGATTAAACATTCATGTCCTTAGTGTTGGCTGTAAAACTTTACATATTATGTTACAATAGCACCCTATTTTACCTCATTGTACCTAATTTTCAATTAACTATTTGTCAGTGTTACTGCAAGAGTCTGTAACTCGTTTAAATTAAAACTACTTTCTATGGTCGTCTACAAGTGAACATACAGTGCTACAGTAACTTGTAATACTAGATAGTCCGCCCCTCCATTAAATCCTCCTATTTCTAATGATCATTTAATGTAATTAGATTCTCCCAATGGGAAATCTGAGGAAACAACTTGCATGCTTTGGAGAGAGTAAACTCAAGACTGGTCATAATTAAGAAGTTTCGTCCAATTGATGAACATTTTTTGGACCTGATTAAAAAATACCAGTCAAAGAGATCTTTTCGTTTTTAGATAACAAAAACAACAATTCATTATAAACGTTAGTTTAATTTATGTACATACCGGAATGAGAAGCTTGTGGCTGTGCTTGCATAGGAGAAACCCTTTGCACTGGCCTTTGCTGCTCTTTACTTCTAACGAGAGTCTGTCTTCCGCTTTCCCTAAAAAATATATAATTCGGATTTCACTGCCTTCTTTAACATTCAAAGATTAAAATGCAAACATTTGAGGTAACTCACCGAGGTTGTTGCTGACTCATGTTAAGGGTAGACTTTTGCATCCTTTTGTAATCCGCTACTGTGATTCTTTGTCCATTTTGAAGAGTAACCAATTGTCTTTCCTCTTCAGGACTATCGGGCTCCATCAAAAGTTGCGTGAGAGTTTGGGGGTTTTGCTGAATGTGAGTTTGATCATAAGCAACTTGTTGTTGCTGAAAATTATGTTGAGGATTGAAATTGACTTGGTGTGGTTGTGGATTATGAGTGGCGTGATTCTGCCTCATGGCAGGCGGGGGCGTGTGGAATTGTTGCGGAGAATTGACATTTTCAGCAGGGACTTTCTGCACTATAGCCGCTGTAATACTCTCTTCCAAATCAGCCATATCACTGTTGGCATTGTTCGGTTGAACCACAACTTTTTTTGGTTGCACTTGAGGATGCGGGGAAGACCTTTGCTGGATCACGTTGATGTTAGTCTGCTGAGGAACCGCACCGTTGCCCTGATTAGTTTGTACCACCATATGTTGCTGAGGTATTTGAGATTGCATTGTCTGTGTTACTATTGTGCCTTGCGGTGTGATAATTCGCGACGCCGGCTGACTCGGTGACTGATGTTGTTGATTTAATAGAATATGCTGCTGAAATTAAAATGTTAATTAGACGGAATAATATAATAAAATAAATATGTCAACCGACAACAACTTACTTGCTGTGTGGTTAGTTTTAGCTGATTTAGTTGCGGGTGAACCTGTTGTTGGTGAACTTGTTGCTGGTGAACTTGTTGCCCCATGACATGTTGCGCCAGTTGATGCGTCGGCAGCTGCTGTTGCTGATAATGACAATCATATAAAATTATAACCATGCCAATAAATAGCATATGTATATTGTAATAATGATTAGTAATATACCGGTCAAGGACATATGCAGGTCCGGCAACATATATGCAACTTGCTGATTTGATCCAAATTAAAATTATCGAGTGAAGACATTGAAAGCGTTTGAAAGCAAACCTGCTGTAGCGTAGCACGAAGTCGCGGTGCTGGTTGTAGTGCCTGGGCGACGTGTAGATTGAGCACGCGCGGTGACCCACGATCCTCATCCGGTTCCAAGATTTTCAGGGTCTGATGATGACCAGGCGGACGTTTTTAACGATCTCAAATTTAAACATTCTTAAACGATTACCTGATGCAGCTGAGTGTGCGGACGTCAGGACACTTATTTAAACACACAACTTACTTATAGTTCAAGAAGCGACGTCACCCAGATTCTGACGGTGAGGACTGTGCCGCAAGCTAACCGCGATAACACTTACTAACAGTTGACTATGTAAAAGTTTTTAAAGTGAATAAATTAATTAACAATGTATCTAATAAAATAGTAAATGTAGGCGTAAAAAGAAAAAAAAAAAATTAAAGTATGTATGAGTTTTAAAGCTATGTCTTAAAAAATTAAAATGTTAGATATACGAGGTGAAAGCTCATCGACCAGAAACGTTTAATAGTCAGCATGAAACCATCGTTCTTAATAACGCTACGTAGTTACTTTCTTTTAAACGGGTTTTTTCCATGCTACAATAAATGTAATTTTTTTATTTAATACTGTGATACAACAGTATACACGCGGCGAACCTCGGCTCTGTTGAATTCCAATTTGTAATAATTATTCCGCTCTAGCCCGCAGATCGTCAATACAGTGGCGTTGCAATATCTTGGTACTTAATTATGAATGTTATTCGGTTTATCTTAAACCTATCTTCACAAAAGTGTAAAACACTGTTTGGAGAATTACTGGACAAAAGGTATGGTAAACAAAATAAAGCCTACTGTAACAGTTACGAAGGTACCTACCAATACCGAATTAGCTATACTTATACAAGTTATAAAAAAACACAATTTAAATGAACAAAGACTGTACAAAATCATTACTTAGGCGGACAATATCTAAGATGAATAAAAAATCAAAAAATATGAATTTAAATTACAACCGTGGCTCCATTCAATAATACTAATAGCTAATTTATTTGTATACCGTATTACCGTTTGGACGCGATACACCGCCGACGTCAACGCGTCGCTGTACAATCAGCTGACATATTTTGCATTTAAGTCGCACGCACGCCTGTGATATCCAATCTCTAGACCTCAACTGTTAATAATTATTAAGCAAGTTACTGGTATTTTTTTTATTAAGTAAGTAAATAACAATCACACAACCGTCAAATAAGTACCTATTCAACATAAAAAATTGTTTCATTTTGTACACGAAATAGCCAACCGCTAATCACACCTGTACGTGACGTGACACCGTCACACAGCATGCCTAGTAACGCGACATTCAGAACTAGATACCGAGGCGCCTTCGCCGTTATACACTAAAATTAAGGCTTTATTATAATATTTTATTAATAAGTATACACACGGCGAGGTAAGTGTGTGTAGCAGCGGTAGCGACGTCCAACATACCAGCGCAACGGATCTGTTAATTCTCCATTAAACCGGTTATTGCAAGATTCATGTTTTATTTTTATTAACTTATGATTTGATTTTTAACAAATAAATTTAATATGACATAGAACATAATATAACTTTTCCATAGTTTGTGAAGTTTCCTGATTTGTAATTTACTGTACTTGCCCACAAAGTTAATTTTCACATCATTGACACTAACACTTATTTACATTTACGAAAACAATTTGTTTATAACTAATTGCTGCTGCCGACTGCTATATGTAACGTAAATAATAATAAGTAATCGATTCACTTTGTAGAGACTAGAATAAATAAATAAAAAATCCAAATTATGCTTAATTTTACATATTTTAAAAATGGATAAATATTATGTTAAAAATAGAATAAAAATTCTTATAATTCATTACATTATAGTCGAAAAGTTTAAGATTGAGCTAGAGAATCGATTTGTGGAAAATATAACTCGTTTACTTTTCAACAAATCAATTTCAGATCCGCATAACCTGACGTTCATATCGTACGTGTACGTGGATCCACATTGATTTTTCTTAAGAATTTGCGTACACGCAGTAGTAATAGTTGAACGGCTATTCTGTAGTGGAGATTCCAGTTGCAAATAAAAGTAAACTTTCAATTCAATGGTTTTTGAAGTAAGATTCAATTTACAATTCAATCGCAAACACATACGTAACGTGCTACTACTAACAATGAAGGTCCAAGATGGCTGGTAAGAGATTTCTGATTGACGACCTTTCATCCTTTATTTAAATAATGAAGTGTGTAGTTAGTGTTCTTAGATCCATGAACGTTTAAGGAAAAGCACAATCAATATTTTGGACTATATCTTTGGTTGTGTATTACTAGTGGATACTGTAAATGTGAACGTGTATAGTTCACGCCAAACTTGTTTTGCCAAATTTTGTTTAGAAAATTTTATAATACACAACGTCGTGACGTAAAAGCATGTAATATTTTTTAAGAATTATCGAAAAACAACACAATGTTATTAAGGACTCCGACAAAAAAGATTCTACTTCTCACCTGTCCGCTCCAGACCAGCAAGGACGAGGAAGCGAGGCCTGTGTCTCATAATACGCCCATTTAAATGTTTGGTATGAGTTCTGTACAACAATATTGTATTTACCTGTTGTTGGAGCGGGGTGCGCGGTCGAGGCGGCCGGTGCAGCGCCTGCGCAGCTTGTAGGTTGAGTACGCGCGGAGAGCCGGGACGTGGCGGCCGCACACGTACTACACCGCTCGTCATAGTAGGTGTGCGCGGGTTGTTCACACATGCCGTGCTCGCCTGGACAATTTGCATTTTTTTTTATTATGTTATTTTAATATGTAATTACCTTATCTTTTAGGTTCCTCTTCAGGCTTAACTATTTCATTCGTCTTGTTAAGAGCAATCACATCTAATTTTGTACACGTAGAGCGGGAGGCAATAAAGGAATTCTGTTTAGGTGGTTAATTTTGAATGGTTCATCATTATTGTGTATCATATATAATGTTATAAAATCTTTACATGCAGCCAAGATTAAAGACGTCAACAGAAGATACTGTCTTTTTATGTTCACGTCATAGTCATCGCAGCACTTAATTGTCGTCTTGTTCGGCTCAGACCTCGTCTCATGACGAGATCCTTCTCATTATCACCATGTAACTATAATCTGCGACGTAGGCAAAGCACGGATTTACGGACTTCCCAAAGAACTTTAAGATCACTGTGGATCGCTTAGAGATATAAAAGTTGGCTTATATTACCTTCACCGGAGCAACGTGACACGCCTATTTTCTAATTTCTAACATAAAAAATTTGAGGTAAGTGCAGAATTAAAACTAGTTTCTTCCTTCCGAAAGATTGACATTGAAATTGTGAAAATAATTGGTACTAATGTTCGCTTACTGGTTGAAATTCTATTAAAACTAATAATCAAATTCTTATTCCAAAATGGTTTAATTGATAACGATAAAAGCTCTTCAACGGTTACCAAACAAAACAGAAAAGGTAATCCGGAATCCGTTGAAAACCAGAGGAGAAAAGTGGACACAAAGATTTTTCTTCACGTTATAGTATATAGAATTATAGTTACCTGTGAATGTTGAGGATTGTGAATTCGCGCTGGCACTTGCATAGGCGAATTGACCATAGGCATTCGCATCGCAGGTCTCCGTGGCTTACCGGCGCGAACAGCCGGTCGCACGAGTGTGACCCCGCCCGGGCTATTGAGCGCTTGGTTCAGCAGTCGAACTGGAGCTTGTCTCGAAGGTGTTCCCTAAAATATTCATACACGTAGGGTTTAATTAAAAATATTATATTTAGCAAAAAAAATTGTGTAACAAATTTTGAATTCATCGGAAATTACATAATTTGCCCCTAACGTCATTCGAAAATATGCAGGTTGGTCAGATTATAGACATCAATATCTTGAAACTGTATGTTTTTATTAAAAGTTATAAGTAGAAGTAGAAGGGTCGGAATACGAATCGTCTGTTTCAAAATTTTATTTCCGAGGGAATATTTGTATTTTTTTACATAAAAAAAATTATTTCATAATTTTCAAAAGTTCATGGAATATATATTTTATATATTATGGTGCAATTTTTTTTGTTATAAATGATTACTCATTCAAACCATCGCACTAAGATTCAGCGTTGAGAGTCACATACACAAATATGTCATCACAAAAGTCCATAAACTGAGAACAAACATTTATCTTTCACATAAATCGGTCGGGAATTGAACCCGGGGCCTGTTGTTTACCAGGAGGGTTAACACCAGCTGGACTATAGAGTCGACAAATATAAAGTCAATTAAAACAGTGTTATAATATTTTGTCACCGGAAAAAAAATTAAGATATTAACTTACACTTTGCTGATTGATGTAGGAATGCATGACAACTTGTTGATGCTGTATTTGTTGTGGTTGAATATGTTGCTGATGTTGTTGAAGTTGATGTTGCAGCTGTTGCTGCTGCAATTGTTGTTGTTGTTGCTGCTGTAACTGTTGTTGTTGTTGTTGTAACTGTTGTTGCTGCTGCTGCTGTTGTTGTTGTAATTGTTGGATGTGCATATTATGTTGTTGAAGGTGCTGTAACTGCATCCGAGGTAGCTGTTGTTGTTGCTGCTGCTGCTGCTGTTGTTGCTGTTGCTGCTGCTGTTGTTGTTGTGGCGAAGGCTGTAAATATAATAAGCATTTTATTTATTTTAATAATAAAACCTTATCAGATTAACACATTTATGAGCAAGATATATACACGTATTCACACAAGACTATTATATAAAATAATAAAAATATTATGTGAATGGATCAAATTGTTCTTTTTATTTGTGAAATTTAGAAGTTATTGACATAATTTCATTAGGTGATATATGAGTTTGGTGTCCATGGCACTAAATAAAAGTAGCATTCTTTGGATCATTGAAATAATGAAATCATAAATGTTTCCATGGAACATTTGCACTTGGTACCATATAATTGACAAAAACTATCACTCCCACTTTGGTGTGGGTCACACGTCCTGAAATTCATGAATTTCAATGACAAACCGCAAATCTTTATGCACAGTATTGTCACACAGGTGGTCTGTAATTGCATTGCAGTTTAGTGTTAGACTAAATTACATTTATAAGCAACTTACAAAGGAGTAAAGTACCATCATACTTAACACTACACGTTAAACAAGGTACATTTATTTCGAATGGACAGTCATACAACCAATTAGATGTTTTAGTTACTAAAACTACTATTAAAGCTTTTAATTCTTACTGGTGGTGGAGCAGGTGTATGTTGAGCTTGCTGTTGGGGTGGAGGCTGCGGTGGCGGCTGTTGCGCCGGATGTATCACCGTTGGTTGCGATAATACGTGCGGACTTATCAACTGCTAAAAAGCAATAAGTTATGAATTTAATACTATAGAATTGTATTAAAATTAACATCTGAAATAAATCATTTCGCTGACTTTAAATGAATGCAATGTTAATTTTATAATGCTGGAACTAACACCGAAATCAATTTTAATAGAACAATGTTACTATTATTTACATACAAACAGTTATTACATCAGAATTCAGCACACACTTAGAACATCAACAGGGGTAATGTAATGAAATTGAAGATTCATAGTATTCCAATAAAACAGGACCAGTTTTATCAATGATCACACAATACAATTTTGATCAGCTGTGAAAATATAATAGTTTTAGCTTAAATGCTAACACTAATTATTATTATGGATAAAACCTGTTAGATATTTTTTTTCTTGATGAGAAATTATTTTTTGTACAAATTTTGTCAGGAATTGCCAATATTCTTATTATATTTTTTTAGTCTATAATTTATATGTATATATATATATATATAAATAACTATTAGATTGGCAGACACTAACAACATTCATTATTATTTATTTTTTACATAAAATTCCTAAATCTTTATTACAAAATGCATAATAGAACACGTTTTTGATAACTAAATTTCTAATACTAGCAAAGAAACAGAAATCCTACATAAAAGTGGTAAGTAATGTGGTATCTAATATGATCCGTAAATATTCTAATGGAAAACAATGTGAAAAGGGCATTAAGGCCATAACAAGCTGGCATCCCATTACATTTAATTTGCATAACCAAAAGACATGAAGAAAACAGAAAAAGCTTCTAACAAGCACTACAGAAGGCCACTTCCATATAGGTATTATTTAATGTAAAGTAATCAAATTATAATAAATCAGTGTTCACATAAATTAAATTACTACAAAACAACAAAATAAAAAGTAAATTTATGGTAGTCAAGATTCAAAATTATGTACAGCATTACAAAGTTTTGTTTAATAACTGGTTTGTACAAAAAATAAATCAACACTGAATCAGAGCTCAATTATGTACCACATTCACAGAACCATAATGTAACTTTTACTGTTTTTATTATGATACTCCTTTTTCTAGTTTAATTTTATCTGTGGTAGAGCCATATTAAAAGTACATTAGTATATTAGATAATGTGATTAATAGAACATATTGTGCATTTGAATATCTGATTCTTGTACATTTAATGTTAGGTTAAGATTTTCATGTAAACACATATAAGAAGGTTGATAATATTATTTGTTACATGAAACCAAACCCTCAGTAAAAAAAAACATGCATGTTGTTTCACCTCAACAGACCTCAAATTATTTCAGAACGCAAAAGACTCAGAATCAGAATATGTTTTTTGATTATAAAGTTACAAATTTGGAAATGTTACATACATCCTTGATATTCCATGATAATAATTATGATTGTTTATTTTTTTCTTACTTGTATAAAATATAGTTAGTCATTATCAAAATTAATGAGAAAAATATTTTTATTTTTATCATAAATTTTCAATTAAAACCATATAGTATAAAAAGAATAGTTAGGTCTATCAAGATTCAAACACAATAATATTTTTTTACATATTTCACCTACAGAATTAATTGTGTAAAGGATGGATTCATAAGCAGAATTTTATAGGTAAATTCAATCTCTTAACTCAATTGATTTCAAATTTTATAAGGATAGAAAAGCAGAAAAGAATAAATACTTCACAAGTATTTGTGAAATTACATTCTTATGTGATGTAATAAAAAGGTATTTAGGTTTAATTTACTTATGTACAGTGAAAATATAAAAGAAATTGAAGAAATACAATGGCTATACAGGTGAAACTTATTATG
>DWPT01006530.1:0-11386 GCA_018251895.1 Agathymus mariae mariae
GCCGTTTTTCTTTGGTGGGTTTGTCACACTATTTTCGCTATGTTTTGGTTTTTTGAGGTTAGTATTGAGGGATTATAAAATAATTCTGAATATTTGCGTAGTATTTTTTTTTTTTCAAGTTACATCAATTTTTATTGCTATGGGTTCAATGCACAGGTAAAAATTCGATTTATCTGTTGGCCATCGCATCACGATTACGAGTAACTACTAAATAAATTTTTATGTAATTATTATTTTGTTATGTGTAACTGATATGAATGAGTGAGGGATAAATAAATATATATGCCTACGTAATATAAAACATAGCACCGATCTATCTGAACCCAATAGCCAAAAATTATTGTACGATTTTATTACGATTATATTACCCTATGTGATACAAGAGCAAGCTACTTGAAAGAATAAATTCAGTATTAAAAGATACATTACGTCACATAAATAGGTTAAATAAACTGTTGTTATGGAAATATCCATGACTTGAATAACATTATCGTACAATTAATACGCAGAGTAATTACAAACCGTAAATGACAACCAAGTATAACAGGTCGCTCCGCGCTATTTTTCACATCATGCAACATTTTGACAAATATTATTTTACGCAATTCAACTGTAACTTACAATGGAGATGAATAGATTGTTTAACGATGCATTTGGTCAATGCTACAAAAATTACCAACGAGTCTTGCTATTGCACATTTGAAAAATTAGCTCGTTAAAACGATTAAGAAATAATAAGTTGGGTTGAGTTTTTTTATTTTTGCAATAAATTTTGCATACCAAATTAACCAATTAAGTATTTTCTTATAATGATATTTAACCTGTATTGTTTATTGATGCATGAAGTGTCAAATACATGCACGCATTTATTATCCGTTTTATTTTTTAGTATCTACAGTCGAACAAGCCACTTGCAAGTCAAAACTCAAAGCCAGTGGTTTAGTTAAAAAAGTTACGATTCGATCATGGAAGTGACGATATAATAAAATTATCAACAATTTCATAATTGCTCAGGCGAAGGTACCATATGAAGTTCACTTGTAGTTGAACTATATCATCATTTTTGAAGTGAAAACTTCTATAGGCGCGTTAGACGAATTTGTACGTGAAAATCTTATGGATTGACGTCAGCAACATGCTAAAGTTTGAGTATGTATTAGTTACTATTTTAATTAACTTGTATTTATATTTCGGACTGGATTTACTGAGCCTATTCGCCTATACTTGTTACTCGGAGTGACATGACATGAAATTTTATAATAAATGATAAAAAAAAAATTTTTGGCTCTCCAACAAACAATTTTTAAAGTAGAATATACACATGTTACCCTCAAGAGTGTATATCATTCACCAGGAATTATTGTTAAAAATAAGTAGGTACAGTATTTTAATTACATTTTATTTGTATATTATTCTAATACATGATTAGTTAAAGTTGTACAATCATCATTATTAAAATCATGATTTTACATAATTAAATTTGTACTGGTTAATAATTATATAGATGAAGATATAGCGAAGGGTAAATAAAATAATGATTAAATCACAGAAGTTCTCAATGGGCGAGCCGTCGGTGTAACGGTGCATAGGCGCAGTGTTGAGTCCCTCGCACTCGCCATCTGTTCATCGACCGGCTATTCCATAAAATAAACCAAATTGCATAACTAACTGTGGCCATTGCTTTAAGTAAAATCAATAAGGCCGCCACTGAGCATTTTGAGATTTACTAAAACGTTATAAAGGCAAACATACTTGACTTTTCATTGAGTTTACGCCAGCACAACCGTCTAACGAAATTGCTGTATTTTACTTGTCTACAGCGCCAAGGTTACAACATGTGCCAATGTTTGTTTAGATATTATGAATTTACAATATCACATTTGAGTCACAAAGTAAGCGAATGTGATATTCTTCTGTACAAGTAATTGTATTTCACATCCAAAATTATTTATTCATTCAGCTGTTTTGAAAATACATTTATGCACGTCATCTTTTATTTGACTACTATTTCTATTATAGCACCCATTGGTGCTTTAACATTGAAAAGAAAAGACGAAAGCAAGCACTACTAAGCACATCTTTTAAACCACCATTATGACAATTATAAGGTTTTTAATCTGCCCGGATCCGATTGAGTGACTAAAGGTGATTTCGGTTTAAAGATTCGCATCCCAAACACAATGTTAATATACATTTCTCACCAACACACCAAAATTTATATTGTCCAGTCTCAAATTTACAAAAATCGTAAACGATAGTAATACAATCGTAATCCATTATTAGTTTCTTCCATTGCAACGACAGATCGTACTGAGAAATAGTTCGCTGAATTCGAACTGCCTGTGAGCACACTTGAAGCTCTTTTCGACGCACACGTACACTGTCACTTCTAACCGCAAGCTCTGTCGTAACTTCTATCCGAAATTGGCATTCAATCGGATAATGAGATGACAGTTACAACGTAAACGGTTTGCGGCCGCGATAACGTCACGTCAAATCTCCTATCGAGGTCACGACACTCACGATATTATGAAAAAACATGGCCTAACAACATACACATAATTTATTTTAGGATTACAGAGCGTGTATTGAATTTTTTATATGCTTTTCAAAATTATCAGCTTCATCCAGTTGTATGTACAGATATATGTATATACGTGTATGTATGTGAGTATAATTGTGTAAAAATTAAAAAAAAATGTTAGATAATAGTGGATTAAATGAACAGACTGCTTAGGTACGAAAAATATTTATTAAAATGTAACATTATCCATTTTTCCAAATATGCACCAACATACAGAGTAATAATAAAAAAATGCACTCACACCCCCACACTGACATTGGCTACATTACTGGTGAAAGAGACCACTAAAACATATTAAATATATTGACGCCAGAAAGCATTTTTTTCGTATGTCGAAAGGTGCAACTTTAACCAGAGCCAAAACCAATTTAAAAAATTCATAACTTACGAACTACAAGATTAAGAAGACCATTTTTGTAGCAATTGAATTTAAAACTAAAACCTTTTTGCAATCGATCGAAACATTTTTAGATAAGTGTAATGCGTTCTATTACCAGATACAGTAAACAGTTTTTCAATTGAAACAGCGAATATGCTGTATCTTAAAAGATAATAGGATGATCTATCACTAATTTGTTCAAATTCACTGGTAGCAAATATGTTTTATCTAACTATAATATAAACTGATGACCACTAGATATTTATAATTTCTATCGTGCTATTTGCCATTTGTAGGGAGGAATGTTATATGACGAAAAGAACGCTGAGAATGGAAGTAGATGGATATAAGGGAAGGGGAAGACCGAAGAAGAGGTGGATGAATTGTGTACATGATGATATGAAGATTAAGGATGTGTGCACTGATGTGACGAAAAATAGAGATGTATGGAAGGAAAGGACACAATGTGCCAACCCCAACTGATTGGGATGAGGGCCGGGAGATGATGATATGGAGATATGAGGAGATGGTAATGAACAAGTCAGCCGAGGTATCTGTAATATTTTTAAAAGTACATAGCAATATTATTGTATCAATTTAATATATTGAACTAGCGGATTTTCTTTCATTTAGAACATTTTTCCTGTTAATTTCGAAATATTCACAAAAAATTTAACGGTGTATCTAAAATGAAATCCAGAAGTATTTTTTTCTGATTCAAATGATCATTTGACGACCCAATTGGTAGTGACCCTGTCTGCCGACCGAGGGGTCCCGGTTTTGATTCCCGGTCGGAGCAGATAAATGTTTGTTCTCGGGTCATGGGTGTTTGTGATGTCATACTTGTGTATGTCCACGCCACCCGCAACACAGAGAACCTAGTGCGGGGGTGTGAGTGTGTAAACGTATATTTATATTTATATATATATATATACATATACATATATATATATACAATACACTTTCCGGTGTATACATTCATGACATGGGATCACACTCGAGACCCTGAGTTGAAAAGACGGGGCCTGACCACCTGTTTTACAGATCACATTATGTAATTTACATATAATAATTTTCTGCACTCACTAAAACATTCTAATCACTCACTCTCCATTCACAATTACCATAACACGACGGTTAATATTACGTATTAAAACTCTCTTTAGCCGCCTTAACCGAAAACTGAAAAAAGATCGTCCATTAGAGCGTGGACGGAATAAAATTGAGGCATTTCTGGTCCAGGCCGGAAGCGGTTACAACAAAGGCTTCACGCTGTCGTAACCAGCGTCTGGTTTATTCAACGCACAGTTCCACCACTTCCTAATCACTTAATATATAGCGCTGTACATTAATTCTCACTTGTCGAATTATAGTGACGCTTGTAATAAATTAGTGCCTCTGCGCCGCGTTTCAAATGATACACTTATACTTAATCATACTCTTCAGCACACCAGCGCCCTCTATAATTGCGTAAATATATCGACAGCCCATAATCACCCGAACTTGATGGGCACTATGTTTAGCCAAGCTTTCATCATCGTAATAACTTTATTATAATCAAATAATTATGCAACATAAAAGAGGCGCGAATATTTTGTAGTTTTGGTTATCGACATGTTTTTTAGATTTCCGGAGACGGGTAACAAATGTTATGTAACTCCGCCATGCCCTCTGCCCGGCTGTTCGAATGTCACAGCTGCTTTACTTAAAGGTTATTGTCAGTACATACATAAAATTTGGAAAGCGCCTAGACGCTTCCAGGTGGTCGTGCTCTGATCGTAAAATTGACAAATTATAAAATTGCCAAACATTTAGTGAAAAGCTCACGTTTCATGAAACGACCAATACGTTTCACTATATAGTAGAAACGCGAACCTTTAACTATTTTGTCAAAAAATTTTCGATTGCATTGAATTAAACATTACACAATGGAATTAATGAAAAATTTATTCTCAAATAAGATTATATTTAAATCAATCATTTAGTTCATTATGTTATAAAGGTAGAGAATAATACGATTCATCTAATTTTAGATTGCCACTTCACCTCGACTCTGTGTCTTCCTTGTGAGTCTATCTGCAGCAACACGGGCGGGATTACACCCACTGTCATCAAAAACTTTAATGTTGACTGTAGCATATTTACAAAAAAGTACTTTTTTTAATACGTTTATATAAAAAAAAATTAAAGGTAACTGAATATTAGGTGTCAACATTTCACTATACATACTTTCAATCAAAGTTTTTAAAAATGCTTGGATATACAGGTGTGAAATTAAACCTATCAGCGAACGGTTGTTCTCCAGGTATAATCATCTAGCTTGGCGGCTTTGCTACAGATAACACTTACAAATTACCCTAACTCTGGTAGCTTTCCCGCTAAGCGCATAAGCATTGCTGTACAGCCAGGCAATGTTGCCAGCATGTTGGATACTGCACCACAAGAGCCTATATAATTATATACATTTATTGTAATTTATTATTGTAATTTACCTTTATATGTAGAATATTTCATTGAGTTATTTTATTTATTATTGGTTATTAGTTATTCAAAGTATTTATATAGTTTTCTGTATATCCATTTATAATTTTTCTCACGTTCCGCAATATTTTATCGCAATACCATTAACGATGTCATAGTCAGGGAGCCACTTGGGAAATATTGATCTTAAACAATTTCTATTATAAGTCTGTGAACATGAAGAAGCAACAATAGATTTCGAAACTTACATTCTAGAACGATTTCTTATGGGAGCGATCTGTTCAGTGTCAAATTATTGTTAAGGCCATTAGACACGGTTGCCGGATCGACGTCTGGCGTCAATTGAATTCTCCCTGATACTATCCGGTTGACGTATTGATCTTAGTTATATCATAATCTGTGATAAAACTCAATCTCCGTCCGTGGGATACGAAGGTGAAGATTGCATTTGTTATTACGATCACCGCACGGAATTAATTGTGAATCATAACAATACAAACTATTTGCCTCCACATATCACCAAAATCACAGAACCAGTTATTCCATAGATAGCATCAATAACTTGATTTTGCCGTATTGGGACGGCCTAGAATACTTCCCCCAATCCCATGCTAGCAAAACAGGGTGTCGTAAGAGGCGACAGAAGCCAGCCTGCTTGGTGGTAGGACTTTGCGTAATGTTTATATTATCAGTATTATTTTTAAGTCTTTAATATTATTATTGGTATTATTATTATCTTTCCGTGAAGCCTGCCTGGCTAGCTACTACCCTCCAGCTTGAGTCAGCCGCCAAATGACTCGTCGTGTTTCGACGGGGGGCTTGAGAGCCAGTGCTTTCTTTCTATCTCCTTCTAATTTCCTGGCCGACAACGCATCAGCAATACCTTTGGGCTTACTGATGTCGATGGGCGACGGTGACCACTTACCATCAGGTTGCTCGTCTGCTCGTTTGACGACTATTTGTAATATAAATTAAAAAAAATGTATGAAATGAAACGTTAAGTTTTTGATGTATTAATATTATTTAAAATAAGTATCTTTAATTGAGCGGTTTTAATTCTACTCCATATTATGTGTGTGACAAGATCCTGAGGTTGTCAAGAGCGCTTTGTTATACCTAATAAATGTACTGGGCAAGCAGAAAACGTAGCGAACACAAGGACACGGTTAGTCACACTTTCACATGCCTTTCTACTTGGCACACTTCGCTTTTAGTTGACATTGCTATCGGTTTCACCGTGAAAGATTAACAATTGAAAATTTATTCGCCGCGAATATTTTATGTTAATGGGCGATAAACGATGTAAGCTCGACATTTGTATTATCAAAACCATTACCGAGCGCATAATGTTCTCGTTGACTGGCTTTTTACAACTTGTTTCAAAAATTATAACAATTTAAGTACGTCGGTTTCTCACAATAAAATAAGTTGAATGGTTGTGAAAACTGAAAAAAATAATTGATAAAAATCGATTTAGTTTCACTCATTTTCTTATAGGCACTTATGATATAAATTATTGTATTTAATGCTGCCACATTAAAATAACGCTGATAGACTCACATCCCCGCACCATGTTTCCCTGTGTATTGAGTGGCACGGACACACAAATTTTATTATACACATTTACCGTTGTATAAGTATCAACCCCGATCGGGAATGAATCGGAGTACCTTGCCCGGCCAGCAAGCCATTAGACTCATGGCTCAACTGGGTCTTTAAAAGCAATATTTTTGTTCCCCGTTATCAGTAGAGCAAGACCTTTACGATTCGGTGAAGTTTTAACAGGATATTTAAATTCTATTAGGTATATATTTCAACATAATTACATATTCACAGTGTTTACTGATTAGAATAGTTAAGTTAACATTTAATATTACATCTATTTTCTTCGTTATTGAGTATTAAAATGAAAATATGTTAACTTTTTAAATATCTTATTTTGTTTGTGTTTTGTTATATTGTTTAGTTAAATTCTGAACTGTTTACTTACATAACAAGTCATATTTTAAGGATAACGGTACGTGAAAGATGCGGATTATTCCACAAGTTTGAGAATTCCGCATTATGCTGCTTCAAGATAATCGACTTAAGATGTAGTTGGCTAATATCAATAATGAAAGCTATTTAAATTCAAATTTTGAGGCTAACGCTGCTCAAACCCATCAAAAATACGTATAAATGACACTGTGAATTAACCATCTTACGACCGACCACTGATATCTTCATTCACCGTCACTCCTCTAACTTCGCTCAAAAAGAAACTTCCCAAATAGACTTCCAATATTAGCTAAACATTGATCATGGTGCTCTTGCGTAATGAGCATAAAGCGAAAACGTTAACACATGTCATGGTTAATTCTTACAGGACAGCGGTAGCTGGCCAGAATGGTAAAGAACCCTTTATGTATGCATTAAGATACGTTTAGTACACTCCTGATTCAGTTGAGTGGTATATATCCCAGCGATCTTTAACAGGGAGGGACCAAAAAATTGTTGCCTTTTCGGTGCAAGGTGAAGCATTTTCAAGATGGTTAGTTTAATTCCAAGTGTGGAGGAAGCCCCTTACCACCCGTATTTTGCAAGAACATTAACATAAAAATACTAACATTCCAGTAACCGTAAGTTTCGCTCGCGGCGGCCATAAATAAATAAATCACCCATAAAAGGTAACATTGGCAGTCAATACGAGCGAATTCTAGTTTATGAGGATATTTCCTGCGGCATGAGTCCGTTAAAAGTGAGCAATTAATTTTTTTATTTGTTTAACATTTGGAACGCTTGAACGAACCTCATAATTAGGGTTGGTGACAAATTCATTGCCATTGTAGCGCTACCCTTCAGATTAGATTGTTTTAGATTGGAAAGTGACATCCTTTTATACAGTATAGCGAAGATCTGACTACATCTTTGTATTCAACTATACAGTAAGTACATTGAATATTAAAAGCTAATATTCGTAAGTTATGTCGGGTGAACGCAGTAAATTAATGGAGAGCGACTATTAGCTTTTCGAGCGATTTTCTGTGATGGGTAAGTGTGGGACTATTCCGGGTAAGCCGACATATTTAGTGAGTATTTAAAACTTTTTTATCGTATCTATTTATAAATGACGCTATTGACCACTGAAAATAATATGCAAAGGATAAAGTTATTATGATTTTACTTATATTTTGACAATGTTCAATTGATAATCAAAAACTAAAGAAAGGCAGAATTGAATGAGATAAAATTTGATTTTTTTCGGATATGTAACCAAGTATCATAGAGCGATATCCACGCGTTTTAGCAGGGTTAAACATACATGCGTCGAAGCATCGTCTGAAAATATATCATAAGAGGTGCCTACATGAACATAGGTCACACCAGAGGAGTCAACAATGCAACGCCGGCCTTGGAGGAGAGCTCTTTTTACACCTTTTTCGCAGAACTCCATATCATAGCGCTTCGGGAATACCTCAGAAGGTAGTGCATCCCACAATTTGCATGTGGGCGGTAAAAATGAACGTGAGAATCGAACCGTGGAAGATAGCTACGAACCCAGTCGGTGCGGATGGAACTTCATTCTCCGGCGGGTGGTGCGATGATGAAAGGTTGACGCGGGCACCAGACCGAACAGTTCCTCGGAGCACTCATCGTTACAATTAAATAATATTTTGCACAAATAGACGGTTGAAACGGAAGACTGACTTCGATGTCAAATCGGCCACGTCTATTCCGTATGCTGTCATTATCATTTAGTGAACATTTTGAAAGTTACTGAAAATACATCGCTTTATTGTATTGTGTAATACATGAAACGAATAACAATACAAGAATTCACACGTTGCGTGAAGAATCCCGGTGTCGTTGCTCGGACATTATAATTTTGCTAGGGTTGCCACTTAATAATAAATGTCTAGAAAAAAATCCTTCAGCTCACTTTAGACTACTACACAGGACAAGAAGAAAATTTTCGATTTATTACACAATTATGTAATAAAATGTTTTTTCATTTACGAGGTTATATGTAAAAGAGAAGGCAGTTAATTTATGTCTTATTATTATATTCTTATTATGTGTAAATTTTAAATTCATGCTTTTTACTGCCGCAGGTTTCACGACTTTTGTATCTTCTATCTATAATGTCGGTCTTGTCGTGACCAAAACATACAAAATTAAATTAAAACATCGGTATAAAATGCAAGAATCATAACACCCGTCTCAGTTAAAATGCACGTGTATTTTGTTTAGTTTCCATCTGAAACGTACAATGGATCTATTTCTTAAAATAAACTTACCTAATTTGTCTATGAGTCTTCATAATAATTCCTAATTTTTGGATTTTTCTGTGTCGTGAATTTATCTGAAGATAGTGAAAATATACTGAATTAAAATAAATTAATTTACATAATATTTTAAATAGACAACCCTATATTTTCACTCTCCCTTTCGTAATTTCTACTAAGTTGAAAAGTGTGTTTCCATTCCACTAACGGCCCACTGGACACGGGTTTCACTACGTTATTGAGGAGTTCTAGAGCGTACTACACAATGCTGCTCGAGTGCTGCTTGGCGGAAGGATTAAGGGCCAACCTCAGTGTTAGAAGTTCTTATGCCATTCGTTTACCTATGCCCGAATACATATTTAAGCACGAAAGTATACAAGAAACTAGCTGACACACATCCTACTACCGACCACATCCGGAATCAACACATTTTATCCATAACATAAAATCGATACGATTTGGTAATCTACGGGCATCTTCGGCTTAGAGCGCTTCGGGCTTAAGCGGTTCATAACACATAGCTAACCTATTAAAGCATTGTCTTGAAATGTAAATAAGTTCTGAAAATGTTTAAATGTAAATTAAATCAGGTGAAAAATAATTGAGGTGTACACAATTGTTATGTAAAAAATCAGCTCAAAATTTGTTTAAAGTAGTCAGTTACCGTCAATTTTTCGATTCAATTTATGAATTACAAATGAATTTTATCACTCGCTATATAAAGGATAAAGTTATGAAAACACGCGTAGTTCTGAAACTATATACCTACTATAGTGCAACATATCTCCTATTTCTATTTATGTAATAGTCGTACAAAGATTTTTTCTCGGAAGCGCTATGACAATGGAAACACGCAGTTCCTCTCACTGTATCCATCGGCGGTGACGTAGCGAAACCGCTGTAACTCTATTGTTTCAGAGTGTACATTGCAACTGGACAATATACAGAATCTTTGGCCAACAGTAAGTCCTTTTCATTATAGATAAAGTATTGCCTGCCATATCGTAATTATGGACATCGTGCCGTAACAAGCACATGTGGACGTGGCGCCTTATCTCTCTATAGACTAGGGCTTGAATACGATTATATAACAAAGTGCTTTTGGCTGCCGAGAGGTCTTGTATAAGCAAAGGAGAGCCTTCCTCGGGGTAGCCAAATATATATAGATTAATAATTTATATTGAATGAAGTATTTAAAATGCTTTTATAAATATAACTATAACCGTGAATGTTATTTATTATTACATTTATACATATATAGCTATATATATATATTTGTACAAATTTTGAACTGATGGATTTAGTAACTAGTTTTTAGTACTGTATTTATTGAGCTGTCATGAATTCTTAACAAGTCTTTAAAATGTTAACGATTCCATTATGTTCATACATACAAGGATATACAAGTGAAAGTAAAACAAGGAGTGTAAAAAGGTGGACCTGCCCATTTGCGACCACATAAATAATAAATATCAATCTATTTATCAATGGCAATGGCTGTAGATCAGTAATATCTTTTTTATATGATTTCTCATGTTAATTTATATGCTGAATATTCATAAGAATTCTTCATCGAATACACAATAAAACAGTACAACAATATCTTATATCATATTTTTTTATATTACAAACAGTCGTCAAACGAGCAGACGAGCAACCTGATGGTAAGTGGTCACC
>DWPT01006531.1:0-11385 GCA_018251895.1 Agathymus mariae mariae
GGTCGTAAAGAGTTAAAAAAAAAAAATTAAAATAAATTAATTATTAAATAAAAAATAAAAAAAAAATAAAAAAAAAAAAAACCAGGGGGAAACCTTCAACCCGGTGCCGTGGGAGCGACGGCGGTGACTTTCCTCAGCGCCAAGTAGAGGACTCCGATATCTGAGCGCGGTACCCCTGTCGAGCTACACAACTAATATGTCCCGATACGCATCATCCGATCTTATCAACGGTACGCGCCCACACATACCGACGTCCTTCCCGGGGTCATTAGCCGGACGCTACCAGCTCCCAATCTTACCGTTCACAACCCCGGTAGTCCCCTTTCAGTCGCCTCTTACGACAGGCAGAGAATACTGTAGCTCGTATTCTGGTTCCTACAGGGTTAAGAAAATAATTATAGATTTTTTTTTATAATAAATAGCTTTTAAATAAAATTTAAACCGACGTCAAAAAGAAAAGCTACATAATCCTAACAAAAAGCGAATATGTGTCTGTAAAAAGTACGTTGCAAAACTATAATTAAAATTACAAGTATTACAAAATGTTATTATATAACGGGACAAGGAGTCCGCTAAACTGATTTTAAATGCCATGTCTGTCCAAGGCATGACTGTGTAGTTGCTGTCGACTAATTTCAGGGTAACCCTCCCACCCTTAATGTGTAGACATCGAGGAGTGCTGAACGACGATGAATTTAAGACGCGGACACCTCAATTATGTAATATAGGCTTTATGTGACCGGTAACAAAAACAAAACAAAATTTATGTATAATTATTTATTACAGAAAATAGTCCCGCATCAGGTTTTTTGGGAATGTTTATATATATACATTGACATGGGTTAAGATCATATTCAAACAGCAATAATTTTACAGCCATGAGAACAATTATTTGATGTCGATTGGCAGGTACAGTTAGTACAGTACAAAAAAATGTATTATCGGTGTGGTAGTCTGTGAAGTATATTAGAAGAATTTAAAAAAAAGGGTATGTTTTTTACCTAAAGTAACATTCGAATTTCTTAAAGACTTTTAAAGTTAAAACTTCCCATGATGTTAATTTTTATTTAATAGATGCTGTTTTTACCTTTTAAATATATATTTTTCACATCTGTAGGACCCCTTGTGTCCAGAAAATCGGTAGGTTTTGGCAGAGGTGTCTACAAGAACTATAAAAATTAAAATTGCGGCCATTCCTACATAAGGGGCTTAGGCCCCCATTTAGGTGTTTTTTGTCGATGAGATTAGATATATTTTGTAACCTTAAATTATCGCTAGTTCAAGAACGGACACACTGTATACAATGGCGATTGCCGTGTAAAAATGAATACTCCTTCTCAAAAGGTTCGAAAAACGTTACAACCATTTGATAATACTATTTACTGTACACGAAGATTCATGTAGGCTTACTGTAATAATGAACAAATAGCAATATTGTTATATAAATATGTTAATTTTGTTGACATTTAGTAATAAAATAATATTAGGTACGAATACATTATTAATTAACTTTCTCTCCAGCTTTAATACCAAACTAGGTTTAATATCAATAAGCAATCTACTTTGTCGTTAATATACAGTGCAGTGTTGTCTTAATAATTGTTATAATTTAGAAGTTTCAAATGCTTCAAATATTGCAATGAAATTACGTCACTTTTATAAAATTAACCTTTGTAATCGGTATTAAATCGAAAGAAGCAATGAACCGTTAATACGAGATTTCGATATTTTAGCAACACGTTGCGCAAATGTAAATTTGTGTTACATTAATATTTAGATTCGGATGGAAACAGATTTACGGCAGGGGTTTCACTTTCCCGATTTCTGAAATAGAATTGCCTGTAATTTACATTGCTTTGCAAGTTCGAAATAAATTATATTTTGTTGTTCTGATCTACTGTTATTCGCTGTATGTAAAATATAACATGCTATCGTCTCCCCAATTCCACGGTCTCGTTACTGGACCCGAGATGATAATGAGGAGTTAAAACCATAGAGTCGTTGATAAATCGTTTTTACGACGTTGCCCTTACCCATGTAAGTGATAATTCTTTTAAAATTTGCAATGCGTGCAGGATTAAATTTCGTACCACTATGTATATATTATATATATATATATATATTTATAACTGTATATGTTTTTAAAAGTAAGTATAATATGTTAAAAACCTCAGCTTTTTATGGATATCATGAAATCATGTGTTAACAAATACAATAAAATATATCGTTGCGCCTCATTTAAGTTTTATTTTTAATAAATATATTGATGATGGGAGCTTCCCCAATTTAATGTAACATGTTAAAAAAAATCCTTTATTATAGCTGGTGATAAAAGCGACCTTACTAATTTTAGATCCATTTTCATATTAATAGCCCTTAGTCTAAAATTATTAACAATCACTAACTACCACGTTATTTCCTAAACAAATTATTTAATATTAATCAGTCCTGTTTTTCGAGAAAAAAAATACCACTGATGCAGGCATAGCACATCTTCAACATATTTTTGATACTTGGAAGTGCAACCAGGATTGGTAAATTCTATGATCTCTTAAAACACATAATCAGTAAGCCTTATAAAATCTTATATTTTGGAACGTATTCAAAAAGTAGTTATTAATGCAATACAATCACCGGGTAAACATTACTATGGGCGCACCCCAAGGGTATCAGGACAACTACTACTTTTAATATATATATTTATTTTCTTAATAATTTTTTACATAAAATAAGTTAATGCTGGACAACAATTCCACGGGATGGTAAGGGGTGATGAAGTCTAAAAAGTTGAACGCAATAACTTATACTAGCCTATTCACTTTCCTCTTGAAGACTCCCACATCGTAAGTAGCCGAGAACACTGATGTGGGCAATTTATTCCAGTCCTTTGCAGTGTGCACAATGAATGAAGACGCAAATCGCGTCGTCCGAGCAGGTGTTACGTTCACTACTTAAGGACGAATTCATGCCGTACATCGAGTTGTCCCCTGGAGAAACGGCAATGGGGGAATTAACTTGAAAAATTCCTGTGCACATTCACTAAAATGTACCCTATAGAAGATCGAGAGGCCGGCAACTCTGCGCCTCTGCTCAAGGCTTTGCAGATTGGTTTCAACCAGATCTGGGTCACCAAAGAGCCTCTTTACACGCCTCTCCATCGAGTCCATAAAAAACCTGTATAAAACCATATATTTAGTTGATAACACCTCATTACTTTTTAAAATAGATAGAAGAATACAATGTTTTGACGAGGTAAATAATACTGTTTCGCCAGTGTTACCTTGCTTTATGTGTTAAACGCGATGCCCCGTGATATGTGTGCCTCGCAACAAAAACTAAATGTATTAAATTCATACTCATATTGTTATAAATAAGGGAGTACTTGTAAATTCACCACATTTCTTGGAATTACTATAGACCCACGAGTACAATGGCGTCCTCATATAGAAACCTTGTCAAGGAGACTTAGCTCCGCTGCTTACACTGTTAAGCAATTGAGGCTCTTAACTGAGGTATAAACAGCAAGATTAGTTTATTTTATCTTTTTTCACAGGGTATTGTCATATGGTCTGTCGGTCTTGTGAGGCTAAGCTGCTAATACCAATTTTTGTATTATAAAAAAGAGCAGTACGTGTCATTTACAACCTCAAAGCTAGGGACTCGCTTAAAGATTTCTTTAAATAAATCAATATAATAACTGTTGTATTTTAGATAATATTATGTACATTAAAAATACTCTGCTTCTTTTCTTAAGAAGACTGATGTTCACAATATTAATACTAAGAATAAGGTTAAACTGATTGTGCCACCTTTTAGACTTGGCCAAACTGGTGGGTCTTTCATAATTAGATGTATAAATATTTATAATAACATTCCATCAGAAATTACAGAAAATACTTTAAATTAAAAACTGTCATCAAAAGTATTCTTATGAAGAAAGGTTTTTCTGTAACTATGAGTAGGAACAAAAGCTTGGAAGTTTCTTACCGCTTCTTCTTCCGGGATAGTCACGGTAGGGTTTTGTTGAAGTGATGGCGTAGTTTAACTTTCGAGAAGTGTTTGTAAAAACGAACTTCGAATGTATATTATTTGGTTCATTAATTCATTATGTTTAATTATTTTTTGGATGACCTTCTATAAAGTTGTCGACGTTATTTCTCCTTCAAAGACTATGGACCACTTTAAGTTGCTACTCTGTTATATTGTACAAGGTTGCTGCGAACATGTACACTTGTAAAGAGGGTCAGGATAGTAGAAACAGAAACGTTTGACACTTAGTTAAAAGCCCTGCTTTTCCAACGGCTTATGCAGCAGGGTGAAAATATAATATCAGGACCTAACTTTAAGAGAGGTTCATGCTCTCCAAAAATCAGAAGTAAGCTTGGTTTTCTACTCATTAAAGAACCGGTACGTACTGCACACTTACATTAAGTTATAGTAAGGTTCAATTCACATGGATGATGGGAATTGAAAGTAAATTGCTTTTCACAGTCTATAAAGTATCTGTTTGTCCCGCGAAAACTTTGATAAATTCAATTTTCAACTAAGTAACTTCCGCGTCTGGGTTGTTCCAACTTAATACTTTCTGAATAAATCTGCTTGCTTCCGAATCGATAGTATAGGAAATTTGAAACTTATTACGTAAGTAAGGTGTCTAACATTTTATCATAACAAATGATTATAAAAGACCTCTAGAACGACTTTTTTCTTTTTAAAAGAAGTCTTTTTATACAAACATAACAAGTAACATATGCACATAACTCTTATAGGGTTGGAAGGTACAATTTTTTTTGTTGAGGCCCATAATATATGATGAGGCCATGTATACTGCGGTGCTTGTGATGGTCAACGAAGCAAAATCGCCTATAACGTGCGCATCCTCCTGCTCAGCAGGTCTGTGGCGATAGCGTGCTAGACTAACATCACGTACATAACTGCCGACTAAGATCTGAGTAGCGAATAATGGAATATCTGGAAAGAGGTCGAAAGTAAAATACTTTAAGAATTCACTGTTTAACAATAATTACAAATGAAACGTGTAAAAGTATCTGACAGAAAGGCACTAGTCTTCAGCACGATTAAAACACTAGTACGTCCTTCGTTAACCCCTACTCCCTAGCTAGGTTAGCTTTATTGCAGATAGAGTTGCCTAATGTTGAGTTATAGCTTCGGTGCCATCATCACTCGGGTTACGTGCCGAGTTCCGTTCAGTCAGCGTATTCTTGACTGTCTGCGACATACATTACAATTCATCAAAAGATTACATAAATACGTAATGTTGCTGGTTCGAAAATAATTTTATTTGTTTGGTCTAATGAGAGATTAATTTTCTGGTAAATTTGTCACATTCAAATCTGGTAAACAGCGGAGACCAGGACTAATCAGCGCGAATTGTTGCCCTCCCGCCACTGACGCCCGAATCAAGTAAATGAGAAAACTTTCTAATTGGAATTTCAAATAGGCACCCGTTTATCTAGACGAGAGATGTTCGCGGTTCAACGCCAATGTTGCGGTCTGCACTTGCTTCGTATTGACGGTACCATCTGTAAATGCTGTACTTAAGTTAATATTGTTAATAAGACTTTTTACACATTAGTGATGGTGAGACGTATAAGTTGCGTACTAAGTTGTACGACGTTGTAAGACGTATGAGTTGCGTTCGTAGAGCTTTATAATCTTGACACGTTTAGATTAGTGAAAACTATTTCATGATTTACGAGAGAAATGGTAGCGTGCAGAAAAATTGGATTTAAAATATAAATCTTTACCTTACTTTTTCTCATAGTTTGATTTTAAAAAGAAAGAGCCAACTGAGTTCTATTATCTGTCCAATTATTATACATATCGTGACATGACATGACATGAAACGAAAATAATATACAGCAGAATTAAAAAAAAAAAAAACAAAAGAGTGCAGTAATGTACACGTAAAAAGTTAAAGTGAAAGAGAAATCAACGAACTTGGCTTGGAAAATATCTACGGTCATTTTTACATAATCTCCATACAAATCTGTGTCTCTGTGTCTGCGTGAATGCAGAAGAATCCGCCGATATATCTATATATACAATATAATATACATATGATGTATAAAGCTGGAGGAGTAAGTGGGATATGACGCTACACTCACTACAGTTTGACTAATATTCAACGTTCAAATAAAATCCACACTAGGGGTGAGTGGAGACTACAATGTGTGTGTTACAGAGATATTAATTAATAAAAAGTACCTAGGCCTTACTAGTTAATAGGCTATATCCTTATACCGTATACCGGGTATAAGTAGAGTATATCTTGAGGTTTAATATATTTTATGCATTATCTTCGTTTCAAAATTAAGAAAATATGCTGCAATTAAAGAGTCAGTTATACCATGAAATTGTCTCACTTAAATTTCACTTGAAAATTACAATTGGCCAAAGAAGAGTTTTCCAAAATAAGTATCATAAAAATATACCTAATATGTGTTAGGAGAGACCTATGTCCAGCAGTACATGGTAAAAGGCTGTAGCCGATGATAATACCTAGTATTTCCGATCCTAAGATGATTTCCCTGGATACCGTAAGTTTCAAATAGCCTATAATGGTTCCATGAAAAAACAACCTCTGTATTTAAGTTAAATCTTTATTCTTTACCAATAATAACATTATAAGGAAACCGAAGTGTAATGATGCAATATTTTTTGGAAATTTTAATCTAAGTAGGTTTTTTTATATCAAAATAGACAATAATCGATATAGAAGTCAAAAGATATTGTTTTGGAACAATACAATTTTGTGGGTTTGTGAACATGACCACATATCACACTAAATCCATTAAACATATTTATATGATTCTTGGTATATTTTTAATTCATATTATGAGTTATAATTTAGAATACTCGTCACCCTCGAAAATGGATTTGTTTTCGCGGAAAACGAAATAAGGCAGTAACAAAAATTTTGTATGATACCTGATTGCAATCAGGCAAACATAATTTTAAGTAATAAATTTAATTTAACATTAATTTTCAACTTATGTTATACCTGCAGATATTATGATAAATTGATATGTCTCTAATTAATTGTATGAAATAAACACATTCCTAAAACAATGCGCAGGTTTTCTAAAACAAACCATAGACGGGTTTTTAGTACGAACATAGATGTCACACATGAACATATCAACTTCCTCCATGAATATTTTTGGTCAAGTTCCCTGTCTGATCGATCTCAAATCTCGGATGTTTGCATTAATATCAATTTATCTACAAACTACAATATAAGTGAAGGTTTAAGCGGGCAAGTTAAAACTAACTGAAATAAGACAAAATTATATTTATTTCCCGCTAATCCGAATCAGGTCAATAGTTCTAAAATAAGTAGCTAGTTCATAGTTCAATAACCCTGTCTGCCTTAGCTGCCTCATATTACTAATTAAGGGATATCTAAGAGTATCGATTCAAGTTGACAGGAGGACATGTAGTCACTGGACAGAGTCCTAACTTGTAACAGCCCCGAATCTGATCTTGTTAATTTCTGATCAATATTAAATTACGAATTTGGCTCTAATTTAGTTTTATTATTTTTAATAGACTTCAAAAAGGGAGAAGTCTCTTTGTTTTATTATCTGGAAACATCATGATAAATAAATGTTTACCAGAAAGCCGTTTACCGGATTCCGAAATAGCACATCAATATCCCACTTGGTAATAACGATATTCTGCAGAGTCACTCAAATACGCGATCTTAGGTACACATAATAATCGCAACTCCCTGCTTAGCAGATAAATCATGATTCGCTGAGAAAATGATACGACAAGTTCATCCCTGTTCTGTCACTTAGTGACAAGTTATAATAACGATAAGATCTATCGTTTTTTTGTATAATACAGTTTATCAATACTATTAGGATTAGACTATTGATTAAACAAAAGTGTATCACCCAATAACCTTTTTTGAATTCGCTTTAGAAAACTACATCTGACGTTTAGTTCAATTTGCCCTATTTTATTGTTTTAGGCATTACTTTTCTTTGTTTTATGACTTACGAATACATTCAGTCACTGCAGTGCTTGTAAATATTAGGGACAATGTTGGTTATAACTATTGACAGGATGTTCGTGCTAACTTATATTTCCTTTACTGCTGGAGTAGATCAGGGAGTGCATTGTTCTAGTTAGTGACCCACATAATATAAGTCTCAAATATGCAATCTGTCAGATTTTTTGTCAGATCTCTTTAGTAGCTTCCATACAAATCGTGCACGGACAGATAAAAATTGCAATGTCTCGGGTCTCTATATAAAAACATTGTACACTTTTAACCTTGTCAAACTTTTTTACTAATACTGCCAATAAAACAGTTTTACGTGAATTATGGAATAATGGAACATTAAAATGGAATAAATTTAAGTAAATATATATCACAGTATTATGCCGTCAACAATTATTTTGCGTTTTTCAGTAGTAAAACGACTTTAGTACCGTTGTGATTTGAAACTCCGTGAAACGAATAAGCACAGTATAAAGAGAGACAGAGATAAATACATCTAAGCATATAGTTAAATTCTAACTAATCGCTTTCTACACATGAACAATATATAACAAAGAATATTAATAGCCTCTATTAACGCAATAGAACACAAAACAATAGTTTTTTTTTGAATTTTTGTCTGTTTATCTGTTTGTCTGTGCGTTTGTTCGCACTAATCTCAGTAACAGCTTAACCGATTTCGTTCTGATTTTCAATATGTATTGCAGTAAGCATCAATTAATACTTAAAGTTTGTTTCTTTTCATTCCTTCCATAAAGCAAAAAGTTATATATTAATATTGTAATTTCTTATTAATAGAGAGAAGAATAAGACAGTCCTAAAACAATGCAGGTGCTATTTTTGAGCGTAGGGCGTAGTTTTAATGAAGCGAATCGAGGACAGTTTGCTGGTTATACATATAGTGATTCATATACATCAGTCTCGTTGTCTCCCCACTCTTGTCCATTAAGCGTATACCACGTATGTATGCTTGTGTCTGCCTAAATTTGCCGAGTCCAAATGAGGGGGCAAGAGTCGTATAGTGAGTATCTATACTGAATTGTTCTGTGAGTGTATGTTTGTAAACATGTTAGGACGTGCGCGTACGCCTGCGTACTACGAAGGTGTGGCCGAAGTTGTCAACTTAGCCAGGGTTACTTACTATTGAAGTATATTGTTAATATGAATATTTTTGTCGTTTTAATAAAATATATACTAATTGAGCAACTGGTACTCTGGATTCATACTATTCTCTTGAGATGTAATTTTCTGAAATTTTCAATTCTTTCGTGTGTTTTTTAATTTAATCTACGATAAAAAAAATTAATACCGCATCTAAACTTTAACTACTAATCCTGGTTCGAACTAGTAATTAAATGTATATTTTTCTTTTACAAATCAATGAGGCCTTATTCCCCTTTATTAGATACTTTTTCACCTTAACGTCACGTCCTGAAAATCACATCCTGTGGATACATACGGGGCAATTTCCTCGAAATTACACGTCTTACCCGGCGGATACAGAAACTTTACCAATTTTTCACAGCCTTAAACACGGTTAAAAAAATCTTTCTCAATATATAAGATTTTTTCGGACTCAAACCAAAGTTACCTAGGAAAACGGAATACAAGGAAACTACTTATTTCTTAAGGAAATACTTACTTTTGTAATATTTTTTAGGTTTTCGGAAATAGTATGTGTTTCACAAGATATAGACAAAAACTGATAGTTTAAATTTTAAATTTGGGTACACAAACAACAAGGCAACACCACTTAACAGAATCTATACATTCATACATATACAGTTCTAACTGATCGATTATTGTACATGAACGATATGTGAGAAAAAACATTATTAGGGTCCTTTATTATTGCAATAGAACACAAAACAATAGTTGTTAGAATTTTTGTCTGTGTCTTTTGTTCGCACTAATCTCAGAAACAGCTTAATTGGTTTTGTTCTGGTTTCCACTAATGTATGTTCTGCAAGCGTCACCTAATACTTAAAGTTCGTATCATTGCAATCCGTTCGTAAATAAAAAAGCTACAAATCAATTGAAAATAATCTAGGTGCTATTTCTTAGCGTAAGGCGTAGTTTTTCCGAAGCGAAGCGAGGGCAGTTTGCAGAATTTGTGAACAAATGAGATTACAGGCCATCGATACCAATTAATCAGGTGAATTCTCGGAATACATTTTTAAACCCTAACACAATATTATTATATGAAGTAAATATTTAACGAAACCAACCATCAAACTATTCTCTTCGTAACCTTAAAGTAGTTTAAATCGACTCACGTTCACATTTCGCTCTAAATATATTCAAGGTTTCCAGGGATGAAATAAAATTTGTTTGGCATGAAACAACAGCTAAACTTATTCCAGTCCATAAGTTGAATATGAATAACCTGACCTCAAGACAAGTTTATATTCGTAAAAGTTTTTTTATGTTTGAATGCGTTTATCTCAGAAGCTGCTAGTTCACTTATTTGAAATATCAAGTGTTTTCTGAAATTAAAGAGTGTATTAATCTTATTAATATTTGTAGACATCGCGGATACTGTTTGTAAAATCGTAAATTATATTTCCCGAAGCAAGGCGAGGTTGGGTTGTTAGTTTGGAATAAACAAGATTAATTGCCATGTTTGTCATTGCTTTTTATCTGACGGCCGCCCGGCACGTTCCGCCGTGACTACGGTGTACGTACCACGCATAAATATTATCCGAAATATTTCAACGCCAGTCCGCCTCAATCATGACGCAAATCAGTACATAATGATCCAATCATTAATCTATAGCTAAAATCCTGATCCCGTAAGCATTTGCCGAATTACGGTCGACAATAAATGAGGATTTCCGTCGCTACAAATTGTTCTCTTAAATTATTCTGCTATCGATGGTCTATCTTTAAATTCAGTATAGACGTAATTTTTATCGTCAATTAATGAATGTGTATTTACAAGTGTTTTTATATATCGGCGCCAAATAATATTAAGAATTGAAAAAATTTTGCTTTCAAACTAACTATCATGATCCTACTGAAGTTAGTGACGTCAGCTATGGTGACGTCACACATTTTAAAAACAATGAAACGGCTCACTGCCGTTATATATGTTATGACGTCCTTTTTCTCTTTCGCTTCGGAAAACAACATTAGGACTATTTTTTTTTTTACCGCAAGACCAAAAAACAGTTCTCATCAATTTAACTGTAATAAAGATGGTATTTCGTACAAATGTACACTTTTGGGGAAATACCAAAGTATTTGTTCAGGGCAATAATTTGATATGTAATGTAAACTTCCCCAGAAAATAATAAGTGATACGCAGGCTTGTTAAATTATTTATTTTTACTTCTTTCGGTTTCCACACTGCA
>DWPT01006532.1:0-11384 GCA_018251895.1 Agathymus mariae mariae
CGGTCAGGAAGCTTTGTGCCCGGTGGATACCTCATAATTTGACCGAGTCTCAAAAACTCTGCCGGGTTGATTGGTGCCGTGAAATGGTTCAAAGGTGTAACGGAGGTTACTCAAATGCTGTATTCGACATACTTACAGGTGACGAAAGCTGGATTTACTGTTGCCAACTAAAGTGAAGAGAGGTCCGATGTACTCTCTTCTCTGATAATCTATACATCGACATTTGGGAACAACTGCGTTACAGAGTATATTTAAGGACTTATCGAATTTGGTGTGTGAACAGTCTGTTCTACGACTTATTCGGTGTAAGTATATTTTAAAATAATGATTTTATATATATATCTTAAATTTATTGATTCATTATGAGAAAGAGCCTCGCATAATCCGAAATATGCTTGGTGATGTATGTGCATTCATTTGAATGGTATTACGCGATGTCTTTTTAAACAAAAATCGAGTCGAGTCGAGTCGACAATTTCGATGACATTACTAACTTAAGGTCTCCGAGCGTATACTGGTGTTTCCTGCTCTTTGCCACGGTCAATACTAAATATATCATCGTATAGACATCGGTTTTGGCTAGTCGAACGACCTTTGTACTATTATCGTATCGATGTGTAGATGTTCGGTGAATTTATAAATAAAGATTTTAGAGATTCCACCAGTTAACAATCACGATGAGATTCTTATGGATCAAATTAATATCATTGTCGTTATAGTGAAGTTAGAAAACCCAGTTATGAGACTGTGAATTTTGTGAGTTCGTGTATGGGGAGGGTAATCTCGATAACGACGACAAACGGCATCTATTTATCTTACTGTTTGAATCACAGATTATTTCTGATGGGCATAAAGCTATGTATCATGTACATAAATTAGCATAATTGTTAATCGATAGTCAACGATACATGAAATTGTAAATAAATAAGAAAAGAAAAACAGGAGACCAATCGATGAAAGAGAAAGCCGATAAATAGTATACTTCTATGACATACTCGAACAAATCAATGGAATGGAATGGAATTTACGGAACGGACTATGCATGCCCCTAAGTAATTCACACCCCTAGCAAAGCCTTAGGAAAGATCCCAAGTAACCAAAAACAGTTCTTTGTACCTATTTAGGTACATTATAAATTGTCGTTAAATTGTCTAATGCGCTAATTCATCGCGTCATATGGTTCATATGAAAATTATATAAATACATTAATTACGCGAGTGTGTACAATTAAACTAAATGATTAAGTTAAACACGAATAGTAATGTTTTAGACATTATATATATATTACACAGAAATAGTACAGCCTTATCAATAATAGCTATGTAATTATTTAAACGTATCCAATTAAAATAATTACCGCATCATAATTTAGCACAGAATTGCTTAAAAGTAAAATCATTATCCTATATAATTACTCGTTTTTATCCATAAATACTAGTTTCTATACAAGTAGTTCGTTTGATTTATTTAATAAATATTTAATTCACATCTTTATCAAATAAACACTTCCCGTACCGTATTTTTAGTGTAGTTTTAGCATTATAAAGAAAAAATATAGATTAATGCATTTAACTAGTCAATGTAAGCAATATTAAATTGATATCAGTCATTGTTATGAATATTCTGTTATAATTTGAATTCACAAATCAATCCAGGTTTTTCAGACAACGATGTTTGATATATATTTCATGAATAAATTTAACATTCGACAACATTGACACGAAAGCGATAAAGTGTCAATCAGTCTGCCGCACGGGTCTAATACACTACAGATATATTTTTCACCATCAAATTATAAAAAATACGCTCGGCCCCGATAAAAACGAATTAACCACAGGGAAGTCCTAATTCCATTATATGTAATATAATTGAATGGCAAGTGTAAAAATCGATTAGGCACGTACAATATTCTCAGTAAGTATACTTTAAAAATTTGGTTATTTTAAATTAATTTTCACATTTTGAGGTGTTAGATAATATCGGATGTAAAAAAAAATGTTGTTATTAGCAAATACACATACGATGGAAGTTTGGCACGGACAAGTTCACTGTGATTATAACAAAAAACAATTGCAATATAAGATTTATCAATGAAAGACTACAATGTTCCATAAGTCTTTTCGCAAAACCCGATGCTTTGTTTATGTCAGAAGTAAAACAAAACAAAAATGTTTGCCTGCTATGTCGTTACCTAGTCCATGCACGATATGAGGGCAAATTCTTCGTAACATTTAATTAAAAACCTAACTTGAAAATAGCTCACAATTATAATATGTATTCCAAAAAAGCGCATGTTTTACTAAAACTTACCCATACAACGGCTAGAAGCCAAATTAAAGGCAAAAAAAGGGCGCTCGCTGCTCGCCGGCGCGTACAGTGCGATATGTCTCCTCCTCAGCAACTGACAAACTGATCGTTGGGAAACGTTTTGCCCGCGTTATTATAGTACTGTTTGCCGTTCTAGGGCTGCCAATAACGGTTATAAAAATAGTTATTACAATAACCTTTACAAACAACGAGATCAATACTCTGTTATGGAGACAATGATCCAGTCTTTTTGCACACTCAGCTCCATAAATGTTTTGTAAGCTTTTATATAATTTAGGCATATGAATCACTGTAAATTATAAAGAATAATATATGTATCAAATTGTACAGAGTTTAGGCATGATCTATGTGCATTACTCAAAAAAATTAGGAATTACTAGATTTAGTGTCAATGTTTTAAGCACCAGAGCAGTTGAATAAGTGAGACACCATTTCAATTAATTCAATGTCAATAATTCAAATCAATTCCGTTATAAACGGACCGTTACTACAATTACCGTTACAACTACTATTAACCGTTAACGATAGCAATACCACCAATACATCACTAACGCAACGTGTCGGCCATGATTAAATCTGCGCATGACAGCTCCCCCCAGCCGCGTAGCCGCTCAGCTGAGCGCGCGTCTGGCGTTCAAAACATTGACCCGAACAAAGAATAATCCAGATTTGTTAAATTAAACTGAACTGAATGAACGATCTCAATGTCACGCCACAATTACGAAGAACTGTAATGTTGATAATTATTATTTGTCTCCGATGTTGGTTTAGTAATATGCTTCGGATTTGAAACCGAGCTACAATATCGTCCATTGTTCACGTTCTTTATCAAGACACGTGACTTATATTTCAAACTGGCCGCCTGGGTTCAGTGTATTTACTAACATGCGTCACGTTTTTTTTAATATTTCATAAATTACTAATTACTTTATATTTTCTAGAAAATAACGAAACGTCTGAGCAAAAATCATATGTGGATAAAAACCCTACGGGCATGCACAGATAGAATCAGATTAGACTGAGCGGTACAAAGCCCAGTGACCTCCAACATCAGGGATCTGGTGCCTCATCCGTTGTCAAACAAAGGGTTGGTTTTATTTAAAAATTGATGGAGCTTATTCCTGTTCGATGCGGGCCAAAGAGAAGTCCCTCTTTGAGACCATTAAAATCTGTACCATAATCTAATTTCAGCGGTAAGCTTAGTATGCGGCTGTTATCAATTTACGTCATGTAGCATATCCATTATTACATGGTAATTTGTACTTTTTTTCTCACCTAACTCTAAATTATTATGTCAGACATGTCACAAATCATAAAAAAACAGTAAATTCAATATTTTTGTTTCAAACTCCTATATTATTAATTTCTCGGTTATAATTAAACGGTGGCGTAATATTACTGAGCCACGTGTATGATATCGAATCAAATAGCTGATAAGGCGTTGAATGCACCCTCATGCGAATTCATCATTACACGAGTGCTGAAGAAATGTTTCAAAAATTACTAAGCAGCTAATTGGAAACTGTTAAGACATGCTTTGTGAACTATTGTCATGTACCTTTATGGTATTACAATTAAAATTACGCATCCGTATTATTCAGTGTCCTATTTTTATTCTCCTGAATTTGTTTATTTTACAAAAACTATTTACTTGATAATAGAAAAAGCAAAATTCACAAACGCAGTCGGCGTTCATCCATTTTGGTACTATTTTATCGTCCACCCACCCTTAATAAAACTAAAAACCTTTCATGGAACATTAAATTGTTTGCTAAGGGACTCAAAAGTAAATGCCAAAAATTATAAATATAAACTATAAATATAATATAAAATCTAAGCCCAACGGCGGATTTCTCCCCTCCATCAAGAGACACTTATTCTCCCAAGTTTCAGCCCGGGTAAAAAGGTGACCCTTGAGACCCGAACATCCCACGCGCCCATCCCGCAAGCGAGCGGGCGCGTTGGTCGTACAGATCTATCATATTGTAATGAATGTCAATGTAATTTAGAAATGAGGCATACATTGTGAGTACTCAAGAGTAAAAATACATCTGTGTCTACACTTAAAGCGGATTGTCAAATCGTCAAACTCACAAATTGTAGTCGACGAAAACGCAGATGAGTCCTACTGTTCCGTAGACAGAGAAAATATAGTTACATAACATTTGATTTAAAAATAAAACACAAATTTTCTTTAATAAAGAAATAAAAACGTCAGCCAGAGAAAAAAAATATAGAGAGTGGGGGCTGAATTTGTGACTGTGTACGTGTGGAAGGTAATCTCTGAAACCGGGGTATCTCTTAGAAAATTTTCTTTTGCCATTTGAAAGGCAGATTATTTAGAACGGACACAGGCCATCACCATGTAAATATGGTTTTTTCCAACTCAAACAAAGTCCGGGAGGTTCGCTTGTATTCAACAAATTTGATATTGATCTATTACTTTAACTTTGAATATAAAATATTCTGGTACGAATTGAAAGTTCTGGAAGTTAAAAAAGGAGAAGGAAAAATATCGTCTAGTCTAAGGCATGTAGGACTTTTAACATCCATTGTATCATATTATATTTCTGATACATAGTGCTCTTAAGATCAACATTTCAGAATCAATTAATTTAGTAACTTTTTTTTGCTATTCTTAACACTTTTATTTAGTTTTAGTATATTTTTGTGTCAATTACTTGCAACTCGCTTGCTTGTTTATTTTCCGCACATATATATAAATTGGAATCCGTAACACGTAGTAGCATTCGCACGATAACAATTTACATGTGACACAAATGCTGTAAGCGCATGATCTTAATTTGAGGCCTGTTATTGTATATGTAACGACTCTTACAAAACTGATAACAGATCTATCCGAAGTTCAACCAATGCCACGTGTATACTTTCCATTATTTGTGAAGTCTTTATCTTTATATATTACAGTCCATTATTCGTTCGTAACATTATCACAAAATTTGGTTAAATTTTTGAGGATATGTTTTGTTAAAAAATATGTTTTTATGACTCTACAAATCTAGCCAAGTCAATTGAAGACCTGGATATCTGGTAGTTCAATGAAGTTAATAATGTACTCTGTCATGTTACTTTGAAAGCAATAAAAAGGGTTTTGGGGTGTTAAATCGTAAAAATTTGATTTTCTAAGTTCGGTCATTCGTTCATTTATTTGTATCAGGGTCTTATCGATTGAGTTTTTGCCCGAGGTACATATTTTATGTTTGCAACTATTTACGTTGAAACCTTATTTTCAATATTAAATTTAGATTTCCCTCATACTTTCTTATGTCATCATTAACTCATCGATAATAATGTTATGCATTCCTATTAATTTGTTATTATTTTATTTAAATAAGGGACACTCGAGCATGCTACTTTACGGTAACTGGTGACTACCACCCATGAACGGTCATTACACTTTAATGATCACCGACACTGTATAAGCTAAGAGGAGAATGAATAGGTTTTTATAAGTTAATGCATTCGACATGTAGGATCTCATCACCGCTTACTTCGGTGGGATTGTTGTCAAGAACCCTACCATCACGCACGTGAATCATCAGGAATAAATTTAGTGATAGACAATCGGCGAACTCCAACATCAGTGATCGTTTGCCATCCTCGTATATATAGCCTCTTCTTGGCTTGGGCTAAATGATGTAAGGAATGTCTTAAACAGAAAATTATTTCGCCGTAAAAGTGAAACGAAAACAAAACCGTTTTTTTTTTTGTTGTAGATCCTTCGGGAATATAAGATTATATATCAATATTATTACGTCATTGATAATTATTCCTTTAGATTTTTGGAGTCAAGGGCTATTGATCATTTTCGAGTTCAAACCAACTTCTATTGCTCGAGGTAGAGGCAAAAACTGCTGCCCAAGGAACCCCAAAATGACGTCATTTCTTCCCCCCGAAGATCGCAAGGCTTGGTAAAAACCAAGATCAATCTTACTGGTATTGCTAAGGACTGAAGAAACGGTAGAAACCCGTGTTCAGCTCAGTCCTTTTTTTCCTTAAGCTCGCGTATCGTAAACAGCTCTCTGACATTTGGTTTTGTTCAATCGGTGCCCGAATGGTGTATCAATTAATAATTAGTTAATCAATTGATTCAAACTATTCATGAATATGTTAATCCTGACAGAAACTTCAAAGTATCTATACTAGTAATAAAATGTTAATTTAACTTTTTTTAGTATAATCTGTTATCTGTATATTTTATTAAAATATACCTGTAAAATTTTTGTATAACCGTCCATTTTCACACGAAAATTGCTGAATAGTTTCTGGTTACATTTTACATATTTGTAAATTATATTATGGGTTGTATCTGGGATATTTTTCATTTCAGCAAACGGAGTTGTCCCGCGTGATAAGGAATAAAAGTTAGTAGGTACCTATCGAGATTCTGCTAAGCAGATATTGTCAGGTTATTACCTTCCTAGAAGTTATTTGATAGAAAATCGCCTTCTGTCCACAATTCATATCTATATCTTAATGCATGTTTTTTGTCGCCTAGGTACATGCAGTGAATGATAAAGGTAAGAAATCAAAGAATATTCAATTGAAAACTGCTTTTTTTGCCCTCTGTAATCCGACTGGATCAATCGAATGATATCCTTTTATGAAAAATAGAGATTAATTGAATCACACATACAACACAGGAATAAAATGAGACGAACAAGTTTTATTTATATTTTTTTATTCCCTATGAGCCAACACTCGCCTCTAACGTCTCTACATTCATACAAAATGTATAACTACGACCGCTTTGTAATAACATAAGAAAATATTAGATAATTAATTTCAAATGAAGGCACTAAATGTTTCATCAATATTCTGTCAACACTTCCTTAGTTCTACGAGGTGTTATCTTCTTTCCTGTCTTCTTGCTAAAGCTATTCTCGTTTATCTGTATGCCTTATATTTCTTGGACTACCATTACTTTTACTTTTCCCGGTATTAGTCATTTAGTTACCAGCAGATAACTCAACAATCTTGGTGTTGATAGCCAGGAGTTCAGACATGTACTCCTCATCAGCCATGACGGTAGCAAGACGCTTTAGAATAGACAGTAGCTCTCCATCCCTCAGTCTCAGCTGTTCGTTACATTCTTCTACTTCAGCCACAACTTCGTCAGGTATCTGAAATATTAAAATTTATTTATTTAATTTGAGGACAGAACAAAAAGATGATGCGCCACATTATACAGACACACCATGAACCCAAGAAATACAGCCCCTAAAAACTATTTATCTGCTAATATTTCAGAAAGAAGCTCATTCCATACTCTACATGTTCACAGAGTAGGCTCTGGAAGGATATATGGAAAAGGTTATTAGAGATTTTACGTCAATGTTTGTGACGCATGGTTTGAATAAATGAGGAAGCCCGGCGTCTCTCGAGGTGAATAAACCGTGCTTTACAATGAACAGTTATTGACTTGTAGTCCAATGAAGTAATCTGCCTGAACTTCCGCATTATAAATGATTCTATACCTGAGGAGAGGTGATAAAATACCACCTTATATAAGAAAAAGTTCTACAGATCTAGTTACCTTCTGCAATTCCAAGAACGTTTCGAACTTTAGTTTCTGTCTCTGCTTGCCAGAGTTGCTGTCAAAGAACATGGTAAACTGTTGGTCTTTTAGTTTAAGCGGGAAGTATATGCCCGCAACCAGGTGGCCCTTCGGGTTTCTTGCTAGAAGACTCCTGTAAACAATTGACCCATAGTTTATAGTTAGAACTCCACCCTGACCGTGATACACATTATCTACTATAAATGCTTTCAGGCTCCTCCTGTTTTTTTGAGATCCTTAATAATTAGCTCTAATATGTGTTCTATAGCAATTTAATCGCGTACTTCTGGACCGGCAACGACTGGCAATGAGCATCATGTGGCTGTTTAGTTTGCTGATTGTTACCATAAAAATGTACCTATGTAGGCTTAATTTGTTAATTTTATTTAGTATACTGTCGTGGTTTTTAAATTATTTACCCTTTAAGATATATAATATAAAACATGGTTGTTTAAACGAAGCTCGTGGTCCTTTCGTTGGAAAGAAAATTCTCTAAGAGAATGATTTAAAAATATACAAACCTCATGTCCCAAACTAAGTTTCTCTTCTCTGTTACATTCACGGCACTTAAATAGGGCTTAGCGACGTACATCAGAGACAAACGCTCCTTTACGTTAGCTCCTCTAGTCTCGCGTTCGTGCCACTCCACATAGTTGGTGTTCTGCAGGTTAAACAGGTAGTTGTACTCCTTGCGGCAATGAGGCTCATCTGACTGAGTGAACCAGCCTGGAAATAAAGCGAAAATATGATCAATTTGACTTATGGACATGGACATATATTACATTCATGAAATAATTTACAATTAGATCAATAATTACCTGTATGTGGGTAGCAGCGATCGACCATTACGGTGACAACACGGGAGATGTGGTAACCCAAATCAGAGAAGAAGACGCCAGGTCTGCCGTCAACCCTCACGTGAAATGCCAACAGTACGTGATCCTTCTCAGTCTCGATGAGAAATCCTTGTGGACCAGGGAAAGATGTGGTGTAATCTTCGAGATCCTGGATGTTTTCGTCACACGATACCAGCATCATTGCCTTGGTAATACCAGGAAAATCGCATTCTAACGTCTTGAGAAGTTTCATGCCCTCCATGGCTAGGCCCACACAAGTGTACTTGTGTGCGCGGATGGGTGGATTGTACTTAGGGAAGAATTCCTGAAGACTCTCTGCCGGCGAAGCCATATACGAGTCGTAGAGCGTAAGGAAGTTGCTGACGGAGTCATAGTTCTCTAAGACGGCGAGACGGCTCAACAGCACTTCGGCCTTGGCAACCAGGTCCTCGTACTGCTGTAGGGACAGGTTCAAGGCCGGGCGCGGAGCCCCCCACCGCGGAGGCGGCAGGGGGTGTTCGATGGGCCACTGAGGCCCGGTAGGCTTACTAGCCGAGTCGAGTCAGCTCAACCACTCGGCTCCCCAGCGGCCCATGACGCGGCGAATGGCTCGCTCCTCACTCGAGGTGGATGCGATCTCGAGCGCGGGGCCATGCTCGTGCGAGCTCATGACCCCAGTGGCCTCCACGCCGGACGGCGCTTCGCGAGACCACTCTTTGTCCTTACTTAACGGTTTTATATTTAATAAATCTGAAACAATCATACACAATCGTTAGAGAATTACACGCAAAATGTTAATGTAAGAATTATATTCCTTAGATGTATAAATCTTCAGTCACTCAGGGGAGAGTGAATAGGCCTTCACCACATTCCATCAAGTGGGATTGTTATTAAGCATTAATTTATTCTATTTAAAAAAAGTATATAAACGAACAACATTCCATATCAGGATGTTAAAAAAAATTAATCCAGAATTATCTTTGGCGTAATTCCAAAGAAAATGTTGAATATTTGAAAAGTCTTTATACGGATAATGACGTATGACTTAAATACGTCGGATGAAAAATATATCGGAATGAAGCAATACGACTTTGTATGCAAATACTAATTTACCTATGCGCTTAGTGATATCACGTTATCTCTCCATTGTTCGTCAGTAAATGAAAGCAAATTTGGTTTCAAATGGCAACGCTGAACTAAACGTATTGCGCAGTTACCAACCGATCGATACATCAGTCTCGTTATCATAGATGCAAGCATTAGTTGTAAATAGGATCTGAATTTACCAACATGTAAATGACGGGAATGACACTATTCTGTACCTGTATGGTAATGTCCAGTTTTTCCTCCTATTAGCAGTTCACTATGATAATAATAAATCTTTATTATCTCTCTACAAAGACGAATATATATGATATATAAGGTTACAACATACACTTGTATGTGTGAATAGTTGAAAGTAAGTTATTGGACAGTTATTTTTGACGATGCACGATAACGGAACGATAAAATAATTAGAAAACCAAAAATTATTATTGTTATCGCCAAACCCAGTAAATATTGAGATCGATAATCATAACAGTTTTCAATTGACTGCAACGTTTACAGAGGATGTCACCTCGTACAGATATTGCCAAGATCAGTAATTTGCATCAGTCGTGACAATCGCACAGGAATATCACTTAAACACATTAGTTGAGGGGATAATTAAGACCGGGACAGCCCTAATTAAGACCAAATAAATGAAACAAGATAATAATAGGTATAAAGGTAAGTTAAGAAGATTAATTCCTAGAAAATGACAACAGCGAACGCTTAACGCACAAATCTAAATTGCATTATGACTTGAGAATACTACAGACTACAGTCAAAATATCCTCGTTGCTTATATATGCCCAATAAACCCATATCCTTACCTAGGACCTAATCAACAACTTAATATTTTAATCAATAAAACAACTAGCTTGGGTGTTAGGGCAGGTTAACGATTTAAATTTATTCTTTGAAGATCCATTGCCAAGGTCTATTGAAGGTAAAGGCTAACGACGGTTAGTAATTAATTTCATTATGATAACATTGATAACGTACCCATTACTTTGCAGTCGGGATCCGCTTACGATCGGAAGAACTTCCGCTGTTTACTTCTAGAACTGAACTGATTTGGTGCGCGTCCCCACGGCTATATTAACTCTCCACCCGTATATACCCCTCCTCCCTCCGCCTTTCCGCTCTGCGTCATTCACATTCCTTTTGCATGTGTGCATACGATAATTCTTCTATGTATGTGTAGCGTCAAGTTATGAGCGTTCATTTGACCCGTTATTTACTTATTAAAGATAAATCGATTTTATTCGATTGGTATAGAGTTTAAAATTGAATGAATACGTACTCCTATAAAAGTTATCGAGTGCGTACGTAATATTGACGTCAGCAAACGAAAATAAGTTTTGTGATAAATGAAAAAGTGTTCAAATTTAATCGTGATGATTTCTTGGCATTGAATGTTTACCAAGCCTCTTGAAATGGCGTCAAAACAAAACTCACACAACGATAAGTGTTTATGGAAAAGGATAACATAGATGTGTTTGTGGATTTCTGCTGTTTACATCGTCTATACATAAATTAAACGCACACACAATTCC
>DWPT01006533.1:0-11384 GCA_018251895.1 Agathymus mariae mariae
TAATATTATTATTTGTATTATTATCTTTCCGTGAAGCCTGCCTGGCTAGCTACCACCCTCCTGCTTGAGTCAGCCGCCAGTACTTTATTTCGTATCTTCTTCTCATTTCTCGCTGATGACCGTGGGCGACGATGACCAGTTACCATCAGATGACTTGTCTGCTCGTTTGTCGGCTATTACCATAAAAAAATACTTTTTGACAAACCATCCACAGTATAGAAGAAAAGGCTCCAGGATCTCGTGTTAATATTCACAAGATATCCTAGTGCCTGTCCTTTGTCAGCGATTAAGAAAATTATATCAAATTGTATCTTACCCCGTTGCTACCATCGTCGTAACCACCGTTGCTTCGTCCCGCACCAGGTGGCAGGTACTGTCTGCTCTGAGCACCATTGTAGACAGACGATCCTGAGTTTCCTGTAAATAGAAAAATAAAATGAATAACTTTACAATAATGACGTCATCAATGATTTATATCTCGCCGCCTGTAATATTGTTCTTGATCCATAACATTTAGTTGATGGTTTAATGACAATCTTAATGATGAAGAAAATATCGCTACAGAACTTTAATACCCCAAAACATTTTACAATGTGTATGCCAACTGGAATAATTATAAAGATCACCTTTGTATAAGCACATTTAAAAAGTTACATATCTATACCGTTGGGTTTGTAAGAAGCTAAACCTATTATTATTAGCGGCATCCGATGCTCGATAAAGCCTAATAATAAACATATTTTCCTTTAAATAAGAACCAAAATAGCGATGAATAACATTGAAAAATTTTATGATATTGTTGCTCTGATTGCACCAATTAGTTGTTATTAAGTATTATTAATTACTAAAAAATCCGCTTCGCTTCGCTTCAGAAAAATTACGCCTTAAATAAAAATATATAGATTAATAATAGATAGTGAAAACCACAACAAAACCAGATAAGCCGTTTCTGAGATTAGCGCGTATAAACGCACAGACAAACAAACAAAAATTCTAACAACTATTGTTTTGTGTTTTAATGCGTTAATAAAATCAAAGTTCAACAGAAACTTAAGTATCCAACTCTTACACGCGGCTCCGATATTGGATATCATTATGTTAATGGTAGTAAACCTAAGAAATTAGATTTATTCATTAGCAGCACATTGAGAGTAGTACCGACATTTAGTTAGCTGACCTTATGTCTTAATTTATGTTATCTGTGATCATTGTACTATTTGGCGAACACTATTTCTTAATTTAACGGTAGTAATGTCGCGCAACTTTCTTACCTGATTATTTTGGTTCGCCTGGTGATGTTTGCGAACATTACAGTAATGGACTAACATTAATATAAATTAAAAATGTTTTTGATTCAAACTACATGAGCTTGGTGATAACTATAAATAACTAACTGATAGTGTACCTTGGGAATCTACAGTATCGATTCTATTGCAATAATGTAATTGGACATTTCATTGTTAGGCACACATAATTTATTATTAATTATATGCATGTGTGCGCAAATGATTAGTTATTATTAATATCATAAGTAAAAGCTGTTACATGTAGTATTCATAGTTGTTATATATTTTTATTGTAGGTTTTATTTTAATATAAGTGGCATTATTCTATTATTATTATTATTAGTCACTGAGTTTCAGTCATTGTTTAAATTAACTTTTTCTGTTTATTAGAACAATGGTTACAAATGACTTATAAGCAAAAGTAATTATGGATATATTTTTTCTACTACACAAAGCTACCATACACTCATAAAGTACATAAATACCTTACTTTAAATTATAAAATCTACTATACTGATACATCACATTCTCAATGCACTTTAAACCAATACAAGCTTTATTTCACTCCTTGATTCCTACATCAACCTGTTATGACTAATAATTATTATATATATCTGATTTGTATTGTCAATTTGACATTTTTGTATGTACCTAACATATAATTTACAAAATTCTCGCTTATAAAATTTCAGGAAAATACATGTAGTCATCCATCGCAGTGGGTGCGCTGCACTTCAAGTCAGAAGATTTTTTCAGCATTTTTCTTTGTTATTCAAATACGTATGTACTTACGTAAACTTCACTAAATTGTAGATTTTAGAATTAGTGATACAACAAAACAATTATAACTTGAAGTTTAAAATATAATTATTTATCTATATAAATATGTACTGTAAACAATTATTAGAAATAAAAATTATAGTAGAGGCGAAAGTAACAATAGTTAAACTCTTTTAATTATTATAATTAACAATAATAATTAATGCTGTTGACATGGCCTAACGACTACGAGTATTCCAAAATCTATGTAATTAAAGTATGCGCCTGTATGAATTAATGAATTAACTAAATGTATGATTGGAGAGTTGCAGCTTAGTGAATAATCAATTTAAACAATTGCTTGGTACTTTAACTTCGTATAAAATAAGATGAAAAGTACGTAAGATCATACTGGTATATATTTCATAAACAGATGTTAGAGGCTACTTCTAAGACGGCCTACGAGAGATTAAAGTAGCGTAATAATTATGTTATTAATTATTTGTTGGTAACGAAATTATTAACAATGTTGTGAAAGCTTTGTTAGTTACAATTCATGTTAAATAATCCACGTTTTCATTCCAAAAATAGACTATAAATATTACAATACAAACTGGACAACGCATGACGTAAAAATCAATCTCAGCAGCAATGTAATGTGCCTAACCGTGGAATGAAATATGGGAAATAATAAAAAAATATTAATATTAAATGTATGCCGTGTATAAAATACATTTTAGATTGTGAATTTGATTTAGTCTTAATAATTGTATGTCATATACAATAACATTCAATATCACACTTAAAAGTTATCGATTTGGTCAATTATTTGCATAGCTATTATTATGAAGTAGAAGATTAATAGCCGTGGCCCTTGATGTCAAGGTCAATTATTTTTGTTAATTATAATTGTAAGTAACTATACCTAATAATCGTATATTTATTTTACAGTCATCAATAGAAAAACGTAGTTATTTGAAAGTGTGATATTTAAAGTATATTAAAAATGAATTATAGTGATATAAAAGAAGCAAAAATAGTACCATTTCTATGAATTTGAATTGGGAACATGGAAGAAGGCAAAGAATAAAAATGTAGGTACTTATATTATACATTTTCATTTTTGTTATTTCATGGAAAACCCAATACGTGATTTATTTTAATTTGAGTTATTTATTTGTGTTATTATAAATAGTATACGGAATAACTGAATTTGAAACTTTTAAGAGTTTTTTAAATAAGTAGAATTTAAATCGTATGTGAGTACGTATTTTATTTTTTAATATTTAAACAACCGATTTCAGTCACTTATATCTGTATGAATATCAATTACCTCAATTTTTTTATGATATATTAATAAGTACCTACAGGAGTAGAAAAGGTGCCATTGACAATATTAGTTTTTTTAATATTCATAGATAACGGGCTTGGACGTAACGGTAGAATAAGTATCCTGTTGGTATGAGACTATCCAAATTTGTCACCGTTCTAATGCATAAAAGAGAATAAACAATATTCTTTTTTTACATGAAGCATAATAGTCTTGAGGTTTGTTAAAGAATTTAAAGTTATCTGGTGCTATAAATTATAATTTGAAATTTTCCAAACTATAACAATTAAATATATATTTATAGATTAATTTAACATACGCGATACGGTGTAAACTCAACTCGACTTCCTATTTTGATTAGTTATATCTCTAATAATGAAATTTTACTTTATTAACCAAATGAAGTCAGGTTATGGATAAAGATATGTCTGTTTATAAGACATTATTGTAATACTAAGCTTTAAAGTATATTTTGCAAAAAAACGGTTATAATGTATTTTAAGCTTTGATGTGTAGCATTAAAATATTCAGTGTACGTTCATTTTTTAATTTTGTAATTTGGATTAAGAATGTTAAGTAACTGATAATCAAAATTTCTCTTTGAAGTATTATTCTATTTGAATATTCAGTATGAATTCTACCTGAAAAGACACCATGAAGAAAATGCCCCGAATATTATCGACTTGCAATTATTAATATTTGATTATTGTCAAATTTAATTATTATCTATTATTAAATACATTAAAATAATTCTCTTTAAATTACGGCTGTATAAAGCACGCTAAGGAAACCTTTAAAAATTGCAATAATAAAATATTACCTTTTAGCAATTTTCCTTCGAATAATTGTAGTTTATAGATAGATATGACCGAATAAAATATGTGACAAATAGATAGGTAAAATTATATTATTTCATGCACTTCCAAAATCACCTTGTATAATTACAAACTTTCAAATTGGCATGTTAAAAATTTATACTTTACATTATATATTCCATTAGTGTTGTGATTATTTGGATTTAATTCTAACGTAAACGGATTATAAATAAAATTGAACATGATTAAAATACATACTGTGTTATAATTTACTGAACTGTATTGCATCTATATTTCATTTTAGTTCTATAAGATTTAATATTAAAGCAATATTACTATTGTCTTATTACGTGATCTTTGGATTGTAAGTCGCCGATCGTGTGACGAACTGCGGCTGACAACGCAAGTGGAAGGGTGACTGCAACATGCAAATTATATTGGACGGTTTCTTGCTTTAGAGAGGATGTTAAGCAGGTATCCTAATTGTTACTGTTAAGTAGCAGTCGTTAAGCCTGAGGTCTTCGAGACTTCCAACACTTAGGATGACCAGTAACTCTTCCAGCAATCTGTATTGGAGAATACTTTAGCTTACTGACTCAAACAGACAGATTCAAATAGGCAGCCGCATTACGTGCGGTTCGAATTTAGTACTCGGTTAGGATTTAGTACTCGGTTTTGACCCCTGGACGCACTTCGAGTTTCTTATTGGGATCAAATATGCTTTAGCAAAATAAAATATGTGACATGTGTATTGCGAGGAATTTGGAGTGTCTAAGAGAGCGATTGCTTTCTATAATACAAGTGTTTTATGTCAGTATTTGTGCATGTAGATGTTAAATCTTCACTATTCACTATTAACACAATGTGCATTATAAAATGTTACTGGTTAACAAGAAAGCTCTAAAGCTGCTTATTACCTAGATCTTTACCATTGTACCCAGACCCGGAAAATATATTTTGATAAATTTTAGAAGGTGGTAAGTAATCAGACGGTAAAGAACTTTATTACTATGCATACGAGATCAGCTGGGTGATATTGTCTCGTAGAGGGATAACAAAGTTTTGGCGACATCCCCGCAAAACATCGTATCATTTCGCAGTGAACCTTGAACTTAAGACTGATTGAAATCCTTTACCCACCAACGGTTTTAAAAAAAGAGGGGTATATACATAAAATACTGACTGAATGATTGACTGATTCATCATCACAGAACTTAAATTAAGAAAGCTAGAAACTTGAAAGTTCATAGCTGAATTTTAGTTAACGTATAATTTGAATAATTAATTTTCATTAGTTTATTTCAATAATTTAACTATTCATCTAGGTGATTAAAATAAACATGCTCTAATCTTTACGTTAGGGCTCCTGGCGTATGGCGTTGGACATATACTTAATTGCACACCTAGATATACAAACACAAGGTACATAGTCACGTAACAATTAATTAGATAGATAAGCAAAAAGCGTTATTTGCGAACTCTTTACGATAATCTTTGGGTAGAAGATACAAGATTTCTTGGGTTGGGAACCTCTACTAATCATAGAATAAACTAAGACCGAAAAACTTTACTGAAATACATATACTTACAGAATTATATACATCGTTGGCATGAAAATGTGGCAATTTTAAACAGCTACTTTCATAAACTTGATGTGTCTACTAGGTTTTATACATATAATTTGTTTAATGACTCATATATGACTCATAACCCAGCTTATATATCTATGTTGTATAGATCAATACTTAACGTATGCGCTATATATGTGGGAATTTAATTCAATGTAATTCATAGTTGGCACACACTCATAAAACACGAACGTTTCAAGCTACGTTATAAGCATCATGGGCCCATTAAAGCGCAGACTGCGATGTGTTATCGGTAAGTCACGTAAAACTTTCATAATTTAATATTTAGCAACGACTGCAAGGCTTTAGACACGACGTTAACGTGTTAATAGTGCAAGACAACGAGCAATCTTCGTAAATTGATAAATTTAGTCCTGTCACACTAGAACGTATAGTATTAGCAACAGAATCGCAGGAATATCAGCTCTGTTGAGATACTGTTAGGGTTTATTTTAAATATGGTATTCGATCTCTTAGTTCCGCAAGCTCTTCATAGACTAGACCATGGAGAATGATGTGAGAGCTCGCGAGCTTTCTCTTTGATAGTTGCCCGCCATTTTGACTTACAGTAATAGCGGGTATGACGTGAGTTATGCGTTCGTGTCACTGGGGCCTAAGTAATGTTGGTAGTGTTCTTAATGCGGAGTTAAATTAAAAGAGTAACTAACACAAAGCATTTTAACCAACATTAAGCACAATGATTTGAATTTAAAAAATAATATCACAATATCTTATGTCAAAAATGACGTTTAAATTCATTGGTTATCTGTTGTATGTATTTTTTTGTTTTAAAACTATTTATGCAAAGGTAAAATGAAAAAGAAAAGGTTTAATTTTAAAGTGATACAAAATCATTCCGCGAACACGATATTTCGTTCAACAGACAGTCAATTATTTTCGCTGTGGGAACTGTCTAAGAAAACAAAGCGTGTTCAGTTACAACTGTTCTTGGATTGCGCGCTGAATCACTTACCATAAGTTTTCACATCGTGTTGTTGATACATCTAGGTGTATACGATGATAAATTATACTATAGTTTGGTAGCTTACCTGTCGGATAATCATAGGATCTCGGATTTTATGTTTAAATCGGTGCAGACATTTGCGTGACAAATATTTGTTCTCGGGTTTTGGTTGTAAGTGATGTCTCATTTGTGCGTGTCCTTTTTGTCCGCCACTACCGTGGCGAATCCTAGGGCGGAGGTGTTAATATATAACCGATAAAAAGTTTTAAATGTAAAAATTCTATGTGATAATATTTTGATCAGAATCTATTAGAGAAAAAACTATTTTTCACGAAATAAGGGGGGCTTTATAACCAAACCGATTATAACAACATTCCTTAAATTTTTTCTTTATTTTTTTTACAATACATTATTTTACTTTATTTACATGTTCTTAAGTGACATTAATAATGTTATATAGAATTTATAACATAAAATATTTTTAAAGTTTTTTTTTACAAAATATACATATAGGGTATGTCTTTATTTATGTATTTACTATGTTAAACATTTTTCTTTAGAATCTGTAAGTTTATAACTACAATTTTTAATGTCGATATATTTTTTTGTTGTTTCAGAATATTGGCCACATTTGAAACTGTGATAAATGTTGGCTACAAATCTACGAATTGTCGGCTAATAGAGTCGGCCTTACGCATTATATCATAAAAAATGTATACACAAGATGTGATCAGACCTGAGTAGAAGTACAATGTTTCGTTTGTTTTCATTTTATTTTCAGTTCAAGAAAAATATTTAAAAACAGTCTGTACTTACTTATAAATCGTGTTATCGCAATTTGTGAAAAATAAAAAATTTGTAAAATACAATTAATGATGTGACGCAAGGGTAATTTTTGTATTGCTAGTGTTTTTATGTTTGTGCAATCTTAAAGAAACAATAATTAGTGGGGTTAATATTAAAATGCCTATATAGAGAAAAAATAGACTCATAAAAGAGAAAGACAAAGATTTAATAGGATTTCATTAAAAACTATAGAATGCGTGACCATTCGTTGCGAGATATAATATCTGAAACGGTTATCAAAGGTAGGGGTAACAGGTACACATCTGGTATACATCGGATGTTGAATGTAGTGTGAACATTCGCAGCATTATTTAATTGCGTGTCGGCGAGCCGCCGTCAGCTAGGTGGTATCTTTGAGGAGTTAATGGGACGGTTTGTTTAAAGGATAGCAGATTGCAACAAGATCAAATGGACTGAAAAAATGCCGAGTCTTATAACCGGCCTCAAGCAGGATTATAGTCTTCACCGAGGTTGCGTAGTGATATAGAAAAATTGAACTTCATAAGGAATTTTTAAATTCACAACATATGAAAATTAAAGTGTTTCATCCAAATTCAGTTAATTGTTTTCAGTCCAATTATTATTGAGTGTGCATCACATCTTGAATTTTGAATGAAGATATCGCTGTTTTTGGATTTACGTTTATATATATATATGTGTGTGTGTGTGTGTGTGTGTGTGTGTGTAAGTATACAAGCATATCCAATCCATGTATGTATCTTTAAATATTGTTTTCGCTTACGATAACTTTGGAACCAATCAATACAGTCTATTATTTCCCAAAACGTTCCAAAGAGGAGTAATGGCATTTGATATATCTAATGAGATTTTCAACTTCATCGATTTTTTAATACCTTATTTGCATCTTTAAGTTACAAATATAAAAAACAAATAGGGATTGCAAAAAGGTGGTAGCCCTATATGAGAAAGTCGGGAGATATTCAATTAAGTGTGAACCCTCGCGAATCAAACATCAGCTTAGCATATGTACCTCAGTGGAGAAGTTTGCCACTTATTAGCTAAGAATTCAATCATTGTTTTGAATCTAAGTCTAATCAAAATATTTGGCTCATACATAATATGGATTTGAGTACAAATTTATAACATAAAATTGTTTTCTGCCAACATATGTGAATATTCAAAATTGTATAATTGATATTTGACATTGTTATTATTTAAATTATATTAAATCGTAACAGTTTAATGAATCATATGTATGAGTGTAACTATCTTTAAGTCTATCAGTGACAGTGGACTAATATGAGTGACTGTGACGTCATCTATCGGACATAGCTATGAACTATCTGGTCAATTTTTTACATTCTGTGAATATGATCTGAATCGGTCAGGTTGTTGTTGTTTACAGGGTTTTTTTTAGAAAATTATGTTGAATATTCCCTGAATTTATTAAGTCTCTACTACGGTATTGATATAAGTCTTTTATTTACTAGTAACTAATCAGACGGTAAAAGTCTATTATTTTTACGAAATGCCTGCAGGTTTTCCGCAGCCGATCGATATTTCCATAGTTGACGGGTAACTGTTCCGGCGTTTAAGTCGGGTTAAAAGCCACAGGTTCAGCCATTATATAACAAAAGCAGCCAGTCACCTTAGATTTATAGTTTAGTTTGTATACTAAACAAAGGAACTTATTAATATCTTGAACCATTAAATTAACTTTATTGGTAACACCAGATGACGAAGACCTGAAGATGAAATTGGAAGGCGCCTGACGGAGCTTTGCCTGACCTCACTTTAAGAACTCTGACTGTTAAACAACACACCCAATTTAATCTTAATGACATTTGTATAACGCATTGCCGCAGGATTCTTTACCTGCCTTGTTACCTACCTTATTGTTATAAGATAATCGCCCTATTTCTAGGCCATGAATATTCTTCCACTTTTATGTTGTCCGGCAACACGCCGGCGATGGCATCATCGTACCGAAGTCTATGAGCTCGTTGGTCACTCAGTTGGTGGCCTGACTGGTATAAAAATTTACTTAAAGGTCAAGGTCGAGCTACTACAAAGCATTAGGACCCTTGAGGTTAAAATGGGTAGTACATAGTCCAGCGATCTCCAACGAGAAGTACTTGCCAGTGACTCATTTAGTGTTCAACAAAGTCTAAAAGAGGGTTTGAACTCAAGAATGATGAAGTCTCAATACCTTACATTAATACCAAATGTAAGTTCCATGAATTACTGTTTCAAAACTCAAAACAATGTTGCGAACGAATAGATTCTGTATGTAAGGCTAAACATCGCTATTAATCTCGCACCGAGCTACATTCGCGGTAATGGGATTGTCAGAAGTGTGAAACGTTACTTTTATTTCCTCTCTGCAAACAATGTTCATTTCTGTCTCAAAGATGTACAGATAACGCTTAGGAAAAATAAAATACGAGACTGATGTAGTCAAGGGTTGTAAATCAGCATGAATTATGGCGCCACTATATATGGAGGCTTCAAAAACGCGTTTCAATCGAGGGTCGTAAATTAATCATGAATTTGACGTCAATATATATGTGATCTTCAGTAACGCGTTTTATTATTTTAGATGATATTTTAAACGATTTTCTGTCCTGAACCTATATTTCGACCCAGTTAGATGAATCAAGGTTATGGCGAGACTGTTGTGACATGGCGTAACTTTTGACAGAAGACGTTTGATAATTGCGCATAGCCGTTATGTTGTAAATGTTTAGTATCTGCGATGTTACAAGATACAAATCATAACCATATCTCGTGTATATTTTTAGTACATTACATATTTTTTTGATTTTAAGTAATTTTTTTTTGATTTACAATAATTATTTAAAATTTTGGTAACACTTTACCACAACAAAGGTTACGTATAGCTGATGAGCGAGACGATCGCATTCATACCGCCACTTTTATTTTCATTAATTATAGTTATTTTTCGTGTTTCTTTCGGATTCAAATGGTCCTCGTCCGAAGCGACGGTTTATGTCAATTGTAAACGGTAGATCAAATTAACTAATTTCTGGTGCGACCTGTAGTTGGATAGATGTTCGCTAGTGAACTTTCAAAACGAATTCCACTTTCTAAAGGACATACTGAGCCATGACCTTCGATCTTTATTGTATGATATTAATGCTCAAGGTTAAGTTTTAGCAGCACAGAGTCTTCGAACACTGAGGTTTGCTGTTATCCTCTGCAATGCAGTAGCGGGTCTCAAGGACGATAAAAACCCTCTGCCCTGCAGTAGAACGTGAATACGTAGAAGACAATCTCAAGTTGCATTCGGTAAATATGAAACTTCAGCACTCTCTGCAGTAAGCAGCGAATACATCGAATATAATTTCAAACGGGCAAGTGAAGTTTGAGCGCGGAGTGCAGTTCATCGTAACAAAAATATTCCACCATGGAAGTACCCAAAGATATTCATCTATCGTCTAACAGCATCATACGGTGCATATTACGACACGTGTGGCCTGGAGGTGCAATCGATTGCGATTATACGTGTTACAGGCCTGTAACGAGGTGTCCGAGACTTTCCCTGTAATATACCTCACCGATAACCATTATACTATCATCCACTTAATCTTACATCGTCATGCCTTTATTACGACATTGCTAATATAATATAATACAATGCATGTTATATACAGATAGTGCTTTTTTTTGCCTTTTTTATATTAATAGTTTGTAAACCAGTAGATCGGCGACTTGTTAAAGAATCGCTGCTGCCCAAAGACATTCGTAACACTAAATGCATGACCACGCGTTTCC
>DWPT01006534.1:0-11382 GCA_018251895.1 Agathymus mariae mariae
AAGCTCTTTTTCGCCCTTTCAGCTTCCTCTAGTGCTTTCTTCTCTTGTTCCCGTTCTATTGCTTTCTGCTTTTCACGTTCCATTTTTTCTAATCCTATTTACAAATAAACAAGATGCTTGATTTATCTAAATTTCTAGAATGCAGTCTAAAACTAAATAGGTTCCAAGATATTACCCGTTCCAGCAGTTCAGTTGGATCTCCTCTAATATTGGGGTTAAAAAGTTTATTGGAAAAGGCAAAAATACAGTATACTTATAAGAATTTGCCTACAAAAACTGTGGGTCTGTTCAACAGTTCTGTTTAATAAAAGATTATCAGTTGGATAAATTCCTTATTAAATTGACAGACTGGAAGACAAAACAGCTTAAACCAACAAATATAAACATTACTTAATATGTTTTTCCTAAGCGCATTATATGTTCTCTTTTTTGTTAACTGCACCTTTGCAAAACTAAGGTACAACACTGGTTTGTCAATATAATTCAAATGAAATACCTTCTCTTATCCAGGCAGGTAATTGACGTCTTTTGGCTGCATCTATTGTGGGTGTCACCATGGCAGGAGGCATTACTATAGGCTCTATAACTGGAGGCATCACTGGAATTTTCTCTCTGAAATGGCAAAAATGTGATTGATTATTATCTATTACAACAAAATAAGCATTTAAATTACTACTAGTTTTAATTCCTTTTGTTTCTCTTATCCAAACCTATTCCTTGCATAAATGTTGATTACAGAACTGATTGATTACAAACTACTTTGTTTCTGAAGAATACTAAATAGTGTCCCAAAATAAAGATTCATTATTATTGTCGATTGATTAAGTTTAAAATAAACAGAATATTATGCAGTACATTTTTATTATTTCAAAATATAGTAATGCTGTTGGTGTCTAGTAGCAACTCAATTTCATTTATTAGTATAGATAGTAGCAAAATTTTGTTTCCTGCACTAAGACAATCAGAGACATAGTTGCTTTTCATTGACTCACCTCGGAGGACGAACCCTGTTGGTCTTAGAGTCTCGATTTCTGCTCTTAGAACGTCGAGTGTCACGATTCCTGTTGCCATTGTCTCGATTATCTTCTGCTTCAGATTGAGGTGCCGTCCAATAACCATGCTGGAATGTAGGTGCTGTCATTGGCCCTGTTGTGTACCTAGATGAAAAAAAGAAACAAATATTAATAAACAACATTTCTTAGCAGCATATACATCTTTTTATTCTGCAACTCAAATTTTTATGTCAAAATTCATTCAAATATTTTGTCATATAGTAAATAAATACTCTTCAGTTTGTTGCTACTACTTTGCATACTATTCTATACAGTAATGATCTTTTCCTAGGTATATAAACCTAGATGTACACAAAGCAAATAAATAATAACAATATTAGTGTATATGCAACATTACTATTATTACCTTATATAACTCATAATAATGTGTAATACTGAAGGCACTGTGCAAGGAATTAATTCCCAATATTTTCACGGAGTATCTCTAGTAGGCCTAAAGGATGATACTTTCCTTACAAAATATGGTTCTGAAAATAGTCTAACTTTTTACAAGACAAATGCCACTGTATATAACTGAGAACATCATATGAAAAACTTTGTTACAAATTTATTTATTAATTAAAGTCAATAAAATCATAATGTGTTCAACTCTATATAGAGAGTAATTTATCTATACTTACAATAAAGTTATACGCTTGATCGTAAAAAAAACAAAAATCTTACCCTGGCATTGAGGGACCATCAGGAATTTGATAGCCATCGATTATTGGAGGAATAGCCATCGATGGATCTGGGGCAATTTTTGAATCCACTGGACCAGGGCCAGGCCAGCCCCAACCTTCAATGGTATTTTCAAATAACAATTTAACCATAACAAAATGGCAATGGCCAATAAATATAATACTGTTTCGACACATCTTTCCACAAATATATAAAATCATGCATTTTTATACTATTAGCCAGTTACCAAGCAGACAGCAAGAAATCATATTTTATATAGAATCAATCAAATTTATTAGAATTATTACTTTCATAAGATATACATTGTATGTATACTGGGGCTCAAGTAGGAAGTAAAATATGTAGGTCCTAGTGTTATTATTATTAAATACATTTTATTTTAACAATACATTTATATGAAAAAAATATTCTTATCATTAGTAGCATATATATGTATTTATTTTTACCCCATTGATTCCATGCTGGGGCTCCCCAAGAGTTGGTAGTAGCATTCCATTCAGTACTAGGTGGGACTGAAGGTTCAGAGTTTATATCTGGATTTTCGACCTCCATTGGCGCTTCTCCTTCTTCTGCTTCGACCTTTGAAGAAGCCTGTGGCGCCCCCACTATGGCTGCGGCTTCTTTCATAGCAATCCATTGTTGAGCTAAAGCTGCCCAATCAACCTGGCTAGTATCCACATTTTGATACGCCACCGGGTTTAAAGCCCATTGCGTGGGATACGCGGGGTTTGCGGCATCTTTCCCCGAGAACATGGTTGCACGACGTACGTTGTATGTACTAAATATTTATTAAGGTCTTTGTAACACACACCAATCAGTTATTTTACATATTATTTACACAGCTTATACTAAAATCCGTAATGTAATTACAGAAATTAAAACGTATAATACTTTACAATAGTACTACTGCAATTCTTCCTGCACATTTTTCACAGACTGAAGAATTGTCTGTATAATGATCACAGACCACAGAGAGAAAAGATATGAGTATAGTATTATGATACTCTATGATAGATATCATAAAGTTCTTGTTTACATGTATTACTCTATGATTGCATCACTTGTGTATTGCTACTAGTTTAAATTCAATTAGATAAGTAATATCTCGCTAATTTGATTGAAAAAAGTTAAAATATCAATTAGTGTTTAGTGCAGCACTTACAAGTTAATTTAGATATTTCATGCACAGATAAAACAAGTGTTCATATATCATTTCATTGTTGCTACCTTCCACTAGATGTCGCTTAATTATAAATGTTTTATCTGCAACCTACTAGAATGTAGATATTAAAAATATTACAAAAGTGCAATATGCAGCGACTTCTTGTAATAATATTATTATATTAGTATTTTTGAAACGTCAGAAGTTGTTCCTTAATTGCGTAGGTACCTATCAATACCAATATTAAGAATTGTATTTACTATTACAAATGGTACAGTGCTTGTAGCCTTTTTTGTAAAAATATAGTTAAAATCCGTCCTTTAATTAGGTTTACCCATAAAAATGCATAGGTTTGATTATAATTATATTATTACTTATATGTAAAAATAAGTTAAGATTACGCTGTTGGATTATCAAAATAAATAAATAAAATAAAAATAAATTTACTTAAGCCTTTCCTCTGTGGCATTGGTAAACAAATGAAATTGTGAACCGATATTTGACAATGTTCAGGAATATAATTCATGGAAATTAACACATGAAATCAAGTTTGAATAATTGTGGGCTTGCCCATGCAATTACCGATTGATACGCATGATACTTCGGCGATATGATACAATTGTGATGTATTATTATTATTAAAGAAGGATTAGCTTACGCATGAATGCAAATTAAAATATAGGCTTGAGAAATACTATTTGACTGATTGATAATAAATCAAATGTATCTATTAACAATGAAATTAGCGCTTTCTCTGAAAAGCATCTAAAATACTAGCATTATTCAAATAGCAACTAGTAATGTAAATGTGTAAAACTTTGTGACCTGTTTCGAGATCAAGCGACATTTTGTGTCTGTGACTCATTGTAACAATGGAACAGTTAGTAGTACCTCTTAATCTTAAATAAGTATATAATCTATGGTTAGTAACATCTACAGTTGGTTAATTACTACTTTTATATCCTAAATGCATTTAGACAAAAATAATTATTTACCGATTTATTCCTAAAAATTACAAACGCTTCTAACGTATTATATATTTAGGGTTAGATATATCGGTATCTCTTATACAAATAAGGTTTATTTTATACAAATAAGAGACGGCAAGTTCAATGTGAAATTTCACCTTTAATTCAATAAATAGATTTGATAAATATAATAATATAACAGTTTGTTGATTAAACTGGTTTTTGATTAACTGTTTATACCAAATAAAGTCAAAATTTACTATTTTGTTTAATTTAAATTTCTTTTGTACAAATAAAAATTTTGTTCATCCAATAATAATTTTGTTCATAATTACAGTGTTAACAGCATAAAAATATGAATAATTTCTGTGTTTTGTGTAAATTGTGCAAGCATATTAATTTTATGTAACGAATTTTAACAGACGTCGCATAGGGAAATTAGATAGCATCTAATTTCCTATGCGACGTCTATTTAAACTGTCTGTGTTTCAACAGCAGTTGAAAATATTTAAATTGTACGTAAGTACAAGTCTGTGTCACATGCATCTCTAGGTACTATCCCTCTAATAAAAATCGCAACTAAACTACCGTAGGTTTAATAAATCAACAATAAAGTGATTACTATTAATCAAACTTAGCTTCGCTTTATGGAGTATTTAAAAGCATTAGATATCTGTCTATGCTAAACTAGTCTAGGTGTAAACTTGGGTAATTTCCTGAATTAAGTATTTGTAGATAATTTTAAGGAGCTCTATTTATTATTACAGCTATAACCTTCGATCAAAAATTTCAATTTTATTTTGTCTATGTTGAAAAAATTAAAATAGTATTCCAGAATTTTTCAAAATTTTTAGTCTTACATGGTTATGATGAATTTAGTATGAAAATTTGAGGAAATTTGTTATATTAATCGTAAACGTTACGGATTTATTGAAATATCTAATTTAATTCAGCACTTAATATTTGAAAGGTGATTAAATAATATTCAATAATTTCTTAATTTAATTTATTTTTCACATCTTTTTCGTTCACAGTCATTCGTTAAAATCAACTTCGAATATCTTATACAATATTTTGCATGACCCAATCACAAAATCTTTACAGGCAATATAATTTCAGTCCTATTTACGATGTGATTAAATTCTTTTAATATTTTCTATCACTATATACACTTACACTAGGTTGCAAGTCTTTGTATTTTATTTACACTATATTTAACTAAGCGCTAATAATGGTTCTTCTGGATCATGCTTTTGACTGAAGTATTTCGTGGTGGCCTTTTTCCATTGTTCTTTTTTGTTGGGCATTTTTGCTTTCGTTGCCTCTAGCTTAGCTTTAGCTTTCGATTTCTTAGGTGGAGTAACGTCATCAAGTCGTTCTAAGGTTTCAATTATATTTTTGGGCTCGGATAATACTTTTCTTGTCTCTTCGCTGATTTCATCCATTGTCGCATTTTTGTTAGCATAAACAACAACGTAGTGTGAGTACGCAGAGTTAGATGGAGTATTTATATCAGCGAAGTCTCTAAAGTTAGCGAATTGATCTTGGTTATAATTTGGTCTCGGATTCGCTATGTAGCCCACTCCAATTGACGGTCGACCATGACCGTTGTTATAGAATGAATTAAAACCGCCACCGTAATCGGAATCTTCATCGTTCTGTGCAAAGAATGTGCCACCTTTAATTATTCCGAAGTTCCCAGAACCAAGAACGGTGGTACTTGCATCAACAAGAGGCTCGGGAGCGGGTGAATTTTGTTTTCCGAACCCATCTACATTTTTGTATCCATTGAAGAGGGGGTAATTCAGTAGTGATTTATAAGAACTAGGTCTCTGACTGTAAGCACCTTCCTGATTGCCAAATCCTAATCTGAAATTGTTCTGTCGTGGTTCAAATAGATTTGCAAATGTTGGGAAGAAATTTTGTGCGTCTCCAATAACTTCAATTGAATGGTCTGATTGGTCCGCCGCTGCAAAGGAATCGTCTTCATTATGCTTTACGTGAAGATCAAGAGGAGGCACCACTGCTTGAGATATTATTTCTGATGACTCTGCAGTGAGGTCAGTATGATCTGAAACAGACAACGGTTTCATATTAATATAATACAAATACATAGTTGCTATTGTATAATAAAATATATAATATCTACAATAACATCAAATGTAATCATTATATTCTGTTCATTATTAACAAACGTTATTTCATCACGAACATAAGTTCAAGTCATCAGGTAGTAAATACGTGTGTAACATTGTTTTCGCCTCGAACGTATTTCTACTACATTACCATTGCAAATCAAGCTGTTTGTGGGCGTAAAAGTGTCATATGTGACTATTAGAAAAGTCTTACAGCACGTCATCTATACTAATGATAAAATTGTGACAGGGCTGAACCTGTACATTATTTATTTTTTGGAAATTTTAATGTAGTAAATGTAGTAATGTAGTAAATAATTTTTGTCATCAATATAGAGGTGAAAATATATTTTTGTTAGAATTTTTGTCTGTCTGTCCACATATGACACTAAAATAGCTGAATAATATTGGCATGATATTTGGCATATTAGTCATTTACTTTATAGGATCTACTACTAGTTACTAGTCTGTTCTATATGTAATGACGTTGAATTATACTAGAGGCGACAACTTTTAGCAACGAGTACGCATGTAGACGAAGTCCTTCCTGCTTGTATAAGTTATGCCTTGCGGTTATACAGGAAAGGTTATGTGCTTTCCCATTTCCGTATTTCTCTGAAGAGTTATACTTCGAAATGAAATTGAGATTATGTCATAGATATAGGTGTTTGAGAAAGGTTATTGCATTTTATGTTATGTTATTTTGTATAGTGTACATTTTGAGAGTGAGTGAGTGAGGAGAGCGGTCGCAGGATTGTACGAAAAATTCCCCCATCACCGTACGTTGATCAAACATCCCGCCTGTGTGGATGACGCAGTATGTGCGCATTCGTAAAGCGCACTGCAAGTGATTGGAATAGCTTGCTCGCATCGGTGTTCCCATTTGTCTTCAATAGGACAATGAATATGATTTTACATGTTAATGCATTCAAAATTTTAAACTTCGTCACAGCTTACTATCAGTGGCGTTGTCAAGCATTACCTTATTTTTATGTTAAATAAAGTGTATGGGATATAAATGTGGCTTCCTAAAGTGATTTAATTATGAAATAAAAAGTGTAAATTTTTTTCCACCTTACTAGTTTTGGAAGTTTGTTTTAATATAATTTATTCAATTGTTTCCTATTTAAATATCTTGCAGTACAACCTACAAAACCAAGCTGGTTATGTGTAAATAGGTTTTTACAATACCATCATTAAAAAGCTTATTACCGTTACGTTGAACACATGATCGCATCGTCACGCGTTTTCCGCCTGAGCAGAGCGAGAGCAGAAAACGAATTACATTATATCACATATTAGATATAATCACTTATTTGTGGTTGCTCGTTGGCTAAATTATTAAAATATGAAGATTATAGTGAATGCATAAAGTATAATAAAAAATCATCAAGTTCTATAGTAAGAACTTTTCGTATAATCTATTTTTGTCTTCCATTCATTAAAAATGTAAAAATATTAGCTAAAATCTAACGCTAAACTGCATACGATGACTGTATCGGATAATAGGATTGTTAAAATATCATAAATAGCATCAAACGCCCATATAATAATCATAAAAGATGATTAACACTATAAATTCATGGTAATTGCGGAATCACGTTGAAATAAAACAAGTAGAATGTGTTACGCGATATATAAGTAGCTCAGATTATTAAATAGTTGCGTATTATTAATAATATACGTGTTTGTCTAACCCCAGTAACCTCCGACCTACTATCATAGTTGATGTTATTTACAAAATCTGCATTTTTCTCGGGAAATAACAAACTTCTTTCGAAACTATGCCACAGGTCAGGAGAAAGTTCAGTTCGGCTGTAAATAATGAACCTGGAACCACTACCAAGTTGCCAATGTTTCAAGCTATGATTGACTTATGCCCTTTTCACACTATGCTATAATTATTGTTATTTATGATAAGCAGAGCACCGATAAGTTTTAATTATTGCGAAATAACTTTAATTTTCATGCAAACGTTTGCAATGTCATCTATATTTATAACATATTCGTTAGCGCGTTTGTTAGTCATTGTATTACATTCAGTGTAGCGGGTAAATGACGGGTAGAATGATATAGCAAATATGATAAAAACAGTTCATAGATACTTATATGAAGTTACTGGCGGCACGCCTCTATATTATATGTCCATGATGGTTATATGTCACGTCTATCTGGTGTAATGTATCTTATAAACGGGAAAAGATGTTTGTTTCGAAAAATTGCTGTGGATCCGGATATTAGTATAGATCATGAGAAAAGAAAAATATTAATTTATCATGTTTGTTTTATTCCAATTTTTTTTATTGAGACATTTATTTATTAATTATCTATTATTAAATTGGATTTAAATTTATTTGATTTAAAATAAAAAAAAACTTTTTTTATGGATTACAATGCAGAACATTGTGTGTTTAGTAAGACGTGGTACTTGCATTGTAGTAATTTTGCTCACGTACTCAGTTAGTCGCATCTTTTTGTTCTCTCGTTTAATTGGCTGAGGTAATATCAGATAGTATGTAATTTATGTCACTAATTGCATGCAACATGACTGAACATCAGTTTACCATCTTTTAGTCTTCAGTCAAGGGACTTTTTTATGTAACGAGCAGACGAGCTAAATAATGGCAATCAGTTACCGTTGCCCATGGACATTACTAAGATCAAAAGCACCACCGACGTGACGACATTTTAGAAGGAGGGTGGTAGCTAAGCCAGGGCGGAAAAATAACCTTCCACCATGCATACACCGTTCGAATTAAACGTGGTGGTACATAGCCTCATCCATAGTAATAATAAATAGTAAGGTACATCACTAGCGGAATCCAATCTGGATTGTATTTAAGGATGGATAAATTGTTCCTTCTATTTTGCGCTGGAACTTTCCAAATCACTATATTATTTAATTTAAAATACCGGAGAAAGTGGACTCGGGGGTCATTCCAAATAAAATAAAAATAATACAGTTAATATATAAGAATAAGGTAAGATTAACAGAGGCCATTGTTACTGTATGTAAAAAAATACTCAATAAAGAAAAGTTATTACAGAATATTTTATATAAGTACTGTTAATTCTAGTAGTTGTAAATAATAGTGTACTAAGTTATATTACATTATGCTATTCAAGCAATCACCAGGTAATTGAAAATAAATTTGAAATTTTACTTATAAAATGATTGCCAAATTCGTTTTGGAGGTTATTTCTTCGGATTATTGTGAAATGGTCTAATCAGAGATTTAGGTTGTAGGACTATACTAGTTTCAACTCTGCATCAAGAATATTTTAAAATGAATATTAATATAAAAAAAATCTATATATTAGTAGATGAAGAATAAACTTTGTACCCGATTTTATCTTCTGTTTGTCAACTGATTTTGTTTGGTAGGTATTAACGAAATATAGTGTTACAAATAAAAAAAATGCAAACAGAATTCTATTATTGTTATTACGAAAGGAATTTTTTTCTATTGCAGTCCAATATCGATCACTAGATTGTAAGAATAAATTTATTATTGGAAATGAAATGAAAAATTATTTATTGGGTTACTTCGGTTTGTCATTATCTCATAGGACACTGCACCAATGTTTAGGATATTAGTACGCATTGAAGCGATTTTATAAGAAGATTAATTTTTTTCAGTTAATATTGAATTTATAATGAATGAATGAAATAATATATATTTGAAGTTGGTTTTTACGAACTGTTTCCGAACGACAAACTACGCCATCGCTTTAACAAACCCCTACCTTTAGTGCTCACAGTTACATAATCCACATATAGCTATATTATATCCAAGCCGTCCTCTCCTTAAAGAAATCAAATAGAATATCAATTAATATTTATTAACCTCCGAGTTTACCAGTAATAGAACTTGGCTAATAACATAAAACGTAATAATAAAATTAAATGTAGAGTGGCAATATAACGAATTATATGTTACGAAGCAAACTGCGGTTGACAGATTAAAAAACCGGGTGGACAATATAACCATAGACTATTCATATGTCGTTATTACGTCAATATGACAGTTAAGTATAGAAATTTCCAAGCTATTGAGACATAGTAAGCCATTATTACGCAGGAACTATCTGTTTCCTTCGTCTTCTTTTGCGATGACATTTCAGATAAACGCATGTCGTATGCAATTCTGGGATAACGAGCCCGCTCGTTAAAGAAACATGACTGTCTTTGGCTGAGCGTACTTACGCCAACGCCATTATAAATAGAAAAAAAAAAAGAAACATGACGTAATGCTTGAACCTACCATTATATCTTTTTTGTTAATTTTTAAATATTTTAATAGATATTATAGTTATGATTGTGAATAACAAATAAATAACTGTTTATAAGTAAGGTGATTCCTTTCATTATTAACCGTTCAAAATTCCAACGAATTGCCTTCTGTATGACAGTTTGTTGACGTTTTAAGGTTTTGAATTAAGGGCAACATATCTGATAATAAATATAATGTATATTTAAGGTGGAACATACATTATACGTTTTAGTATATTCACTACCATATGTGATTACCATATAATACCCGCTACAAGATAAGAGCAAGAATTTAAAACAAGAAGTTTGTCATTTGAATTACATCACTTCCTAAGAAAATCATTTAGCTAATGAAACTAAGTATTGCTATGATGTCGTAAAATATAAATTGATTAACTAAAAAGCAAGAATGAAACTGGAAATAATCGCTAATGTTGCACAGAAGGAGTTCAGGAGTGACACCTTGAACTCGTGACCGTCAGCTGACAACACGAGGAAGTTATGAATAAAATCGATTTCATTTCTTATTTATGCAATTGTGACAGCGATGAATTCGAAAGTGTATGCTTATCTAAATTCGTGCAATCGCACGCATTTAACATGGACTTAAGATTTTAATTGAAAGCTTATTGGGAACTACTTTGCAACACTCATTGCGATGATATTTCGTAATTGCTTTTGCGTTGCAATGAAAAAGTTGAAAATTAGGGTGTGTTTATTTCAGATATTTTATTAATGTGAAGAGATAACGGAACATCTAGTTATGAGGTTAGTCGAGTGTCTTTCTGTCATACCCGTTTTTCTTCGAATGTAGTTAATGCGAAATGATGTAATTTATTACATTAATCAAAATTATTTAACCTGAAGTGAAAAAACTTATTTAAGTCTTCCTTAGATATTAGGAAATAAATATACCGCACAAGAATTCCCCGTGTTGCGGGCGGCATAGACCTACATACATATAAAAAAAACACGTGACTCGAGAACAAACATTTAACTGTGACGTAATTGAGTTTTTTTTATATTACAAATAGCCGACAAACGAGCAGACGAGCCACCCGATGGTAAGTGGTCACCGTCGCCCATGGAC